>JAEHOL010000043.1:0-15284 GCA_016432905.1 Hoplolaimus galeatus
TAGTAATACTGTCGCTTTGCACGATTGTTGCCGACTGCTTCCACCGATTGGGGCAATTGTTGCCTGAATATCGTTACGCTTGTTGGGGTCGAACCTTCCGACCCGACCCTGAACTCCGCCGGCGGGGATGACCTGAACACCCTCCCCCCTCCAAAAATTCCAAATTCGGAAAGAAACAGCCTCTTCACCGGAATGTTTGAGACAAAATTTTAACCGATTGTTAACCAATTTTGTGCCATGGAAAATTCGTCTGAAGGGGCCAGATGGGCCTAATGGTAACCTTGCCTGATAGTAAAAGGCCCACTCACATTGGTCCAGCATTTGCCGCGTTTTGAATGTTTTCCTCACTTTTTGAAAGGACCACCAAGCTGATTACGAGAAGAGCCACCATTGGCAGGAGTTGGGGAGGGGCCATGATGTGAGTATGTTTTTTTTGATCGATGGGTGAGATAACGTGATAAATGAAGAGAGTTTGGAGTGCTCAAAATAGCCCTGTTCTGATCGTCCCTTTTATGGGTTTTTGGCGACCGAATGTTCCTTCCTTACTCCCAAAAAGGTGTTTCCCTTTATCCGTTCGGCGAATAGCTTCTCCCATAAATTCCCGAATGTCCGCTCTCGAAGGACGAACCCGGCGCGTGCTTTCTGTTGATCGAGAATTGGTTCAACGAGCAAATGCGAAAAACGTTTCCGCATCTTCTCACCCCACAAATGGTAGCCCTGGCTGGCACCAAAGGGATAGTCACACGCAATCAGAGCAGAGAACACTTTCATAGCTTCCCCCTCGCCTTCGGCGAACATCCCCTCAGCAGAGCTCTCCTTTCTGCTAACGTAAACCTATGACCTTACGAGAACGAGGAATGCTGAACAAATGACAGTGCAGGTTGTGCACAACCTTCTGCAACAAACCGTGTGATACATACATTTTGGCAGAGTATTTCTTATCTCCGCGACTTTCAAATGGTATATTGGGGCATTTTTAAAATTTAAACCGAATTATAATTCGTAAAAAAACAATTTATCAAACAAAAATATATGATGAACTGTCACAATTATGAGGTTATTAAGGAACTGAGTGAGGATGGACCGACGGTACCGATAAAGTTGCTTTTGAGGATGCCAGAAAGAAAAACATGGTTTTGTACACGGCGCTAGTCCCGACGGCACATTTTCGGTCTTTTGGGCTTCTCGATCTGTTTGACTAAAACTCTGTTTGCTCTACTTGTTAACATCATATTATGATATTTAAGAAAAATGATCACCGATCACCAATTAGCAACACAACGTCCAATTTGGCCAGAGCTAGCCGTTGTACCCATATCCGCCCTAACAGCTGGGATCTCTGCGACCTCATTTTAATTTGCGCCTTTACAGAAAATTTTCGTCTAGCCTAACTCAAAAAATTATCGATATTCAATAAATTTCACTTAACACTAAAGTAGATACCCTACACTACCCTCGGGATCCTCGGGGTCGGGGCAAAATGAAAAAAGGCTTTTTTCTAATTTAGGCTTAGACTTTTATAAATTTTTTTCAGCCCTCCCAAGGGCAATGGGCTGACTAAGCCTATACATTGAGATAAAAATTACATGGGCGGCGGGATCAAAGGGAAAATGCGCGAAAAAAAAATTTTTTCGCGCATTTTCCCCAAACTTGCTGGGAAGATGGGAGGACACTGTAGGCATTCTGGCATTCTCTCTCTCTCTCTCTCTCTCTCCTGCCCCTCCCCTCAATGTTTGCACAGCCCATAAGGGAACGGAAGCGAAAGCAGAAGGGAAGGGAGGTGAACACACTGGAGAACCCCAGCAGGGAACGCAAAGGGGAACCAGAGAAGAAAAAACTCGTGTGAAGAAGGGAGAAGAGCAGAAGGAAAGAGAGGGGGAAGGCAGAAGGGAAGGGAGGGGAAGACACAGAGGAACCCCAGCAGGGAATGCAACGGTGAACCAGAGAAAAAAATCTCTCATAGGGGGATAGAGAAGTGAAGGGAGGGGAAGCCACAGAGGAACCCCAGCAGGGAATGCAACGGGGAACGGAGAGAAATACACATCTCCCAACCTACATTTTTTTTTTGCGAGACAATAAAAAAGGGAATGGAAGAGAACACACTGGGGGAATATACACAGGGCAGACAGCAGCGAAAGCATAGAAAACAACCTCACTTCCTCTGCCTAAAGAACAAACAGATAAAGCGAGAAGGAAGAAGAGAAGGAATATTGAGCCAGCAGGAATCTTTTCTTGAATACAGATTTCTCTCCCATCATTCTCACTATTTGCTCTCGCGCACATCCCTCTCTCTCTCTTGCGCACACACACACACACACACACTGCCTCGAAAAAATGAGAGTGAGAAAAATAGGGAATGCCATAAAACTGACATCCTTTTTTCTCTGTTATCACTCTCTCTTCGCTCTTTTCTCGTTTCCATCATTTTCTGCAGCTGCTGGGGGAAGGAACAAAGGGGAAGTGAATGAATGGGCTGCAAAAATCTCAAGAGAAAACTCAAAAGAAAATAAATTATTTTTAATTTTTGCACATTAAATTATTTTAAGACAAAAAAAAGCAAATGGATTCTTCTGCATATAAAACATTTTTTTAACAAAAAGTTTCTAAGCACATTCTCTTCTAATAGTAACCGCTTTGATGATGGTAAACATGATTGACTTCAGCGGTGTCATCACTAGCATTTTTGCTCACTATCACTGGTCCTCCCGAGTAATCTTAACTTTGTAAACGAAAATCATAAAATGCTAAAAAAAATAAACTAAAATTTACATGGCACCACGAAGAAGAACAATATCAACACGAGACCCAAGAACGTGCACCAACACAAAAAATCATTATTGGTCCTTCTAATGACATAATAATGCTAAAAAATATTAATTGCTAAAAACTACAAACGAAAGCAGAAAGAGAAAAAAGAAATTACATTGACTTGACGGCGCATTCCGCGATTATTTTTATGGCGATCATGATGATGACGACGATGATACATAGGCAGAACTGTTCGAGCCATACGCAATCAATATAGCCTCTAAAAATTTGAAAACATACGAAAAAGAACACCCTGAATTGAACATTGTATGGACACAAAAAATTCCTGAGCAGCAATGGTATCAGCCAAGCCAAGCGACCCGCCCCCTCTCTCTCGAGACGGGTCGCCTGACCTACTTTTCGCTAGAAGGCAACCAATAATCGAGGAAAAGAATGATGCAAAAAAAAATAAAATTGGGAATAAATTGATTGATTGATGGTCAGAAGGGTATAAAAGTAACATCAAACACACACACACACACACATCGTTCACATTCACTTATTCATCATTCCACTTTCATTCCATTTTTAACCTATATTCAGAATTTATTCACCACATTATACTTGCAATATATAAAAAATGGCCATTAATATGAACGAGAAGCATTCAATGATGGAGAAAATTTTGCCGGCCGTTGAAATCAGTCACACTGTGAGCGGAATCACAATAACCAGCGATCGACTGTCCATCCCGCGCTCCATCCCTTTTGACATTGCTGGCAAGTGTCGCGAATGCAAAGCAACCGAGGCGGAGACCGAGTGGTGCATCACGAAGGAGGGAGTCACAATTTGGTGCACACGGTTCAAAAGCAACCCTCGTTTCGTTCCATTTGATTTTGTATACGAGATGCCCGGCCATACGTTCTTCAAGATCCGCAACAAGGGACGTGTCTTCAATGTTGAATGCGGTATTCCTCCACAGCTAGTGTGCGCAGCACCTCCCCTCTTCCATCCAGTGCCTCCACCTTCACCGCCAACGGCAATTGCTGCCATAGCGGAAACTATTTCGCCCAAATCCCAAGAACAGCAGAAGCAGCAGTCAAATGCCTTGGAATTCATTGACGCACTCTCTGCCGCCACGGCATTCATGGACATTGACAAGACAAACACATCAACATTGTCAGGGTCAGAATCATCAGTACAACAACAACATCTGCCGACAGAGGTGTTCACTAACGCTGCAGAAGAAGCAAAGGTTGTTCAGCAGCCAACAGCGAATGCGCTCTTAGACCAGGAAAAGCGCGATCGTGAACTGATTGATGAGTTTATGGAGAGCATTTCAGCGGCAACTCAGGGCATTGAGGTGACTCAGGTCAACAAACAAGATGAGAAACCACAAGAGTCACAGCAGCCGAAGCAGATGGACGAAGAAGAAGAGAATGCGGCAATTGCCACAATGGAAAAGAAGCAATAGGAGACAGGCTCGATGATCACTATTTAAGTCATAAACGATCCATTTTTAATATCCACTCCTTATTCTTTGTTATTTGCTATTTTTTTCAACAATAAAATGCAATCAAATCAATCGTTCTCGGATAGCGAGCTCAAGTTCAAGTTGCCCTTTGGAATGATCATATCAGGGCCGTCTAGCAGTGGCAAAAGCACCCTGCTATGGAAGCTTATCGTTGAGGCAAAGGAGTTGATCAGGCCTTCACCCACATCTATTCTGTACTGTTTCGGCGAAATGTCCTCCATGGTTCCGGCACTGCAGCGAATAGGCGTCAACGTTTATGCCGGTGTTCCTCCCGATGAGCTGATCTCTAGCCTTCCAAAACCTCTGTTCCTTATACTCGATGATTTGCTGTTGGCAATTGATGAGAAATATCTTAGTGCACTGTTCACCAAAAAGTCGCATCACCAAAATTTTGCTGTTTGCTTTGTCACTCAGAATCTGTTTGAGCGAAAGATCAAAGTGGCGCGTCAGAATGCACAGTACCTGATTCTGATGAGGGCACCGAATTCGGCGCTTGCAATTCGCAACATTGGAACCCAACTTTTCCCCCGAAAGCTCGACTACTTTTTGGACGCGTATCGAATCGCTACGAGTGTACCTTACGGATATTTACTGATCGACATGCATGCAGCCTCAGATCCCTTGCTGAGGCTCCGGACGGGCATATTTAAGGAGGATGCGGAGGCCGGCGAAAGAGCAATCTTCACTCCAAACAACGGACTCTCATAAGGAAAAAAATCAACAGCAGCAAACATTTAAAAAAATGGAGATCAGTCAGCTCGTCCGTGACAATGTGGACTTTCTCAGCGCCCTGGCGCGTTCCCGATCGGATAGAAAAAGGCGGCGTTTGCTAAAGTATGCCGGAGCCGACCAATTGCTCTCGCTGGTGGAAATATGTCTCAACATTCTTTGTGCCCGATTTCGTCTGACGACACGCCAACATCGCCGCTTAATGCCATACGCTGATTTTATTCGCCGACTTGCCCGCCGGCGTACCGAGAATAGTGCTCGCAATCTGCTTGTGCAAACCGGAAGTGGCATTGCTGGCCTCTTTGCCGCATTGCTTACTCCAATTCTGATAGACCTGGCGCGATCGGCTATAAAACGTGAAGAATAGCACAGTCACATCAATTGCTTGCAAACACCCTTCAATCATTCATTCATTTTCCTCATACGAAAAAAATGGCCTCAAAGTTTGTTCTTGTGCCTGACGTTATCTATCGTGGACTGACAAGCACGGATACTGGCAACACTAATCTTGATTTCACAAGAAGGGCACTGGAGCGTGCCAAACGCGAGAAGGCGAATGCATCCGTCAAGAATGTACATTATAACCAGGAGCTGGCTCGCTACTTGCAAATGCGGAGCGAACAACACGATCGACCCACCAAAGTGGAGTTTGCAAAGGGAATGAGGGCGCTAGTGCGGCGAGCGGATGCCGGCGATGATGATGCTGATGATGTGGTCATTGAGTTCAACCCTAACAGACCACCTAGAACAGCCAGACCTATGCAGCCTCCTCCCCTTCCACAACAACAATTTCCTCCGCCTCCACCACCTGAACAACCTCAGCATCAGCAACAGCAGATATTGTATCGAACCCTCAAACCAACGCGACAGCTAGTGCAGCGTGCTGTTCACGGAAGAAAGAGAGGATTGCCTTACGATTTTCGCACCCGTTTGCGGGATGAAGATGAAATATCACTTGATGAAATGCTGGAAGGCGATGAAGAAATTCGAAAAAGGCGAAAAATGTATGCGAACTGGCCGGAAAATTTTCCTTCTGCGGGAGATTTGGAATTTTTGAGCGAGGACGAAGACGATGACACTATGCCCAGCACATCTGCAGCATCAGCTGTGCGAACCCGGCGGATGAGGCTACAGCAACAACAAAGAAGAAGAAGAAGAATAGAAGAGGCCAACAGACGCAGGGAACAGATAGAACAAATTGCGCCAAATCAACAACAAAATGAACGCCGACTAAACCAATCCGTTGATCCAGATGCTTTGACAGCACCCTTTTTCGATGAAGAAACTTTATCCGAAGCTGCAGCAGCACCTATACCAGATTCATCTTCATCAGACGATGATTATGAGCAGCAAGCATCAATCGCTGAACAGCGCCAAAGAGGTCAGCGTACGCTAGTGAAGAGAGACGGATACGCACCGACACGGAGCGAACCGCGTAAAGTGAAAAAACGCTCACACTCACCGGAGCCGAGAACAATCGCAAAAAAGGCTGGTGCAGCTGCGCCACCCGATGTTACACTGCAACCAGAAGTTGATGATGGGCAACCATCTACATCTGCACCACAACAGCGACGAAGGCGTTATCGTGCACTGGTGAAGAGAGACGGATACACACCTCCGCGGAGCGAACCGCGCACAGTGAAGAAGCGTCCACACTCGCCACAGCCCAGAACAATTGCAAAGAAGGCCGGTGTGGCAAGGTCGTCGACATCATCTCGAGCAAACAATGATCAACGCGAGATTGTTGATCGTATATTCACACAGATGAACGTAGCACCCGGACCCGAACGTTTCGGAGTCGAAGGTGATACCATTCTTGGCGACAGAGGACAGCCCATTCGGCGAAGTAGTGTGCGACGTTCAATTGAGCATATAATAAAACAAAGAGCCGGACTTGTGAACATTCACGCACGTGGCCCACCCGGCACAAAGCAGTTGGAGAGCAGGCTGCGAAGAGACTCTTTTATGTACTCATGGACTCGTCCAACGAAACAACAACAACGGCGATCACAAACAGGGAACGGATTCCATCCTCGCAAATGGTAACAGTGGCAGATGCAGCAGCAGCAGAAAAGAATAAAATAAACGAAACACTGCACCGACTTTACAATGATCCTGCATCACCAGCCGCCTTTGCAGGCGTCAACCGCCTCTGGGTAGCTGCACGTGAGGAGCTGGGCAGCCGAGTACGCAAAAGCGATGTGCTCGACTACTTGCAAGGGCACCGAACCTATACGCTCATGCGACCACGACGAGTGCACTTCCCGCGTGCCCGTACTATGGCAGCTGGCTTTATGACTGACGTCCAAATTGATTTGGCGGATTTTCAAGCGCTTTCGCGCCATAACAAAGGAAATCGCTACCTAATGGTGGCCATTGATGTGCTGTCTAAACGAATTTTTGTTGTTCCCCTACGCACCAAGAAAGCTGATGAAGTTGCTGCAGGCTTTCGGCAGCTTTTTGCCCAAATGCCAATGGTACCACATCGCGTGTTCACTGATAAGGGCACCGAATTCCGGAATGCACAACTAAAAGCATTGTTTGAGGAGGAACAGGTAGAGAAATACGAGTCCACTCACTCAACAGTCAAAGCTGCATTGGCTGAACGAGCAATCCGTCAAATAAAGCAACGACTTTATCGCTACTTTGCCGAAAAACACTCGCTCAACTGGATCGATGTTGTTCAGCAAATTGTTGAAGGAATCAACCATTCACAGAGCAGAACGCACGGCATGAGACCCATTGACGTAAATTTTGAAAACGCACAGCAAGTTTGGCATCGATTGTATGGCAACGAGTTGCACGACTCTCTATTCAAAAGTCAACAAAAGTCCAAGAAGCCGCCGCGTTTTGTTCTAGGCCAGACTGTTCGAATGAGCAGAGAGAAGGGACAATTTGAGAAGGAAATCCTACCAAACTATGGAGACGAGATTCTGGAGGTGGATCAAGTGAAGGGCCACATGCGCCCCATCCGATACAAGCTTCGAGATGAGAAGGGTGAAAAATTCAAGGGTTTCTTCTATGAAGAGGAGCTTACACCCGTTCGTCGTGATGCCCAGACGACCTACCGTATTGAGCGCGTGTTTCGGAAGCGGCAGCGATCGGATGGCACAAAGGAGTTGTTAGTCAAGTTTATCGGATACCCCGAACGTCATTGGATTCCGGAGACCGATCTTGTTTAAGCCCCCCCCCCCCGTTCACTATGTTAAAACCTTTACTTGTGTATGAAGCCTCTTATGTTTGTATGGATTGCACTTATATATTACCTATATTCATTTCACAATATTCATTCATTCTGCTATTGTATTATTTGCGATAATAAAAAAAATGTCGAATGCTTTCTTTGTGCATTTGCCTTCCAATTCGCCTGACTACGCCGATAATTCACCAAACAAATTTCGTGTAAGACTGCCAAAACCGCTCACATTCAACGGCACATGGGTATGCGGTCTGCACAGCATACACTTTGCTTACTCTTGGCCCTCAACAATAGGCACACTGGATGACCAATGGATTGCTATCCACTTTACGGACAGTGGTCGGCAGCGAGTGATACGGATACCTGTGCCCAAGGCATCTCATTCCAGTGTTGATAAGTTGAGTGCTTTTCTTGCCGCCACACTTGAACATCAAAGCGAGGCAATTGACTCTGTGAGCAAAAGCGGCTACAAGTTTGTCAGTCCACCAGAAATCACACAGAATGAGAAGGATGATTTGGTGCTAAAGACACCACCTCGTAGCAGAGGCAAGCGTGCAGCAGAAGCTGCAACGGCAGCACCCAAAACCCCTCCTCGGGTAGATGAGTCTGATCGGCCAAAGACACCGCCCCGAGTTCAGCCAGAAACACAAGTCAAAAAACCAAAATTGGAGGAAGCCAACAAAATTGCTGCACCGGTGGTGCCTCCACGAGCAGCGCCTCAAACATCGATAAAGAAAGGATCAAATGAAGAGTCCACAAGCGGAAGCAGCAGCAGCAAGAGGACTGTTGAGACATCAGCCAAATCCGCTTTGAGTCCGCAAAAGCAACCCGTCAAGGCGTCAACAGACAAATTGCCCCCTCAAGCTCCAACACCAGCACCAGCAGCAAAAATAACAACAAAGGTCGAAGCAAAAGCACCGGTTCATAAGCCTGTAGTTGATGAGAAGGTCAAGCCATCATCATCAGCATCAAGTGTCAATAGCAATGACATAGGCTCTGGCGCCATTGGTGCACCAAAGACATCTGCCAGCGAGCCCAAATCGCCACCGAGAGTAAAATCCATCAGAGAGAGTGGCGCGCATACTACAACGACCACACTTACCACTCCCGCTTCTGCAGTAACGCCTGCAAAACGCACAAATGGTGCGGGGGCCTCTGATGAGCTAATAACAACAACTACCACAACCACAACAACGACAACGCGTGCAGTCGGAAACAACAGTGGAAAGGAGATTATCAGTGAAATTTTGGGGGATGTTCCAGCCAAAGGAGAAAAATCGCGCGCAGAAAGATTGTTGAGTTTACTTCTGGGCGAGTCCGATGGTGGCTTTAATGATGCTGGTGATGGTGGAGATAAGAGTCAGGGATCAATTGATGAAAGTGCTGCTCTTAAACGCATACAAGGAATTATCAAATCTGTCCAGCTCCAATATCACAAAGAGTTTGAACGATTTAAAGCCGTGTTTGGAGATGATCGAGTAGCCTATATGTCCTTCTCGCCCCAACTCGGTTACGTACTTGGCTTTGAGAATCCGCATCGGGTGGTGAACAACGAGATTGCAAAGTATGGGTGTGATTTGAGAGGTGGCTTCTCCAGTTTCGCTGTCTACTCCCGGGGACTGACCGAGAACATGATCATTGGGAACGCGTTCGGCAGTCTTCTGCGCGTTGTTTCAGTGACCGGCGCTGTCCCGGGAGACTACACCGAAAGGATATATGATAGTCCAATCTATGCTCGTGTCATGCCCAAAGAAGTCAGTGAAATTGAAATTGAGCTGCGCACAATGTCTGATGGACGCCTCCTCCCGTTCGCTTTCGGCACCGTAATGGTAGTGCTGATTTTCAAGAAAGTGATCAACTTTTGATTTCCCCATCTGCCTATAAATAGTCAATCATCAAAAATTGTTTCCACATTTACCAATCATTATTATTATTATTATTATCTTTTTCCATAATACACGTTGTTATTATTATTGCACTCATTGAATAAACAATACTCTCGCAACATGGTCCACGTTGTTTTTGATCCCTCTGCTGTTGGCTACGACCTCTATTTTGCTATTCGTCAGGGCGGTCAAGGAATTGGTTCTGTTGTTGAAGAAGTACCACAATACGAGGTGTTCAAGGGCTCATCAGTGTTCCAACGGGGCTACGGTGGTATTCAAGGAGGCGCCGGAATAGGGAGCATTTTCCGCGGATTGTACCGATTTTTCCTGCCTCTTATTAGACGTGTTGGTGACACAGTGGGAGCCGAAATGATTCAGACGGGGCAACGAGTGATCAACAGAGTGGTCAATGAACATGCACCGCTAAGACACACATTGATCACGGAAAGCAAAAGAGGCATCGACAACGTTCTGGAGAAGGGCGGACTCGGTCGACAATTCGGAACCGGCTACAGAAAATCGTATAAAAGAGGTGGCAAACGCCATCGAGACTCCATTTTTTCGCATCAAACGCTGATTGGCAGACCCATTGCAAAGAAGCAAGCTCCTCATTCTCCGCCTCTCATTCGGTCTGCAAAGCGAGCCAGATCGGACGCATTTGGGCTTTTTTAACGTCTTAGCCAGCAACCAGAATGGCCAGTTTTCACAAGATTGATAGCGACAGCTTAGATTCCTTGAGCAATGCGCTGGACGTGTTCAGCATCCCACCCACAAATGTGGCCATATCATCCAGCAAAGTGTTTGAGATTCTGCCGTCAAATCCGCTAAGCGATACACCCTATCACTTCAAAATTTATTCAAGCCAGAACTACATTGACCTTACCAAATGTTACCTGTTTATGGAGTGCCGCATTCGTAAAGAGGGAGGAGGCGGTGCTCTTGAGAATATAGCCGGGGAGCCTGTTACGCCCATACAGCTCATTGGTCATACATTTATGAACAACATGAAGATTGCGATCAACGGGCGTGAGATTTTCAATGCAAACTCGCTGATGGCCTATAAGACTTACCTATCTCATGAGCTCTCATACTCCGTTGAAGCCAAGAACTCTCATTTGAATGCTGCTGGCTGCTATCGCGATGAAGGCTTATCCTTGGAGGATATACACTCTACTGGCTGGGGCAAGCGTCAAGGACTCTTTGTGAACAGCCGAACAGCACAATTCATCTCCAAAATTGATGCCGATTTGTTCAATCAACCCCAATATCTGATCAATCACTGCGAAATTGACATAACGATTCAGCCAAATGAGTCAAACTTTGTGCTGGTTAACGCTGTAGTGAATGCACCCCGATATGTGTTTGAGATCACGGGGCTGAAGCTGTACGTCAAAAAGTTGAGCCTAATGGACGGATTGGCGCTGGAAATGGCCCGAAAATTGGAGGTTAAGCCGGCTCGCTATGCTATTCGTAAAACGAGCATGAAAGCACTGTTCATCAGTGCAGGAAGATATGAGTTCAACGCCAACCTGTTTTCGGACCAGATACCGAGGCGTATCACACTTGGATTGGTGGCCAATTCAGACTATGTCGGCAATGCGAAGAGGAGTCCATTCAACTTCGCCCATTTCAATGTCCGAGAAATTAGTGTTCAAGCAAACGGGCGAACATACCCCCAAGTACCATATGATCTAAACTATGCTAATGAAAACGCCGTGAGGGCATTCAACGACATGAATGATGCGGTTGGCCTGGCTGGCACTGTGCACGGCAACGGGATCACCTATGGCCAATACCTTCGCACACACTGCTTATATGTATTCAATCTGACCAATAGCGGTGAGGACCACGGCGGCCTTTTTGATCTGATCAAAAAAGGAAGCACCGCCGTGAGCATCAAATTCAGACAAGCAGTGCCTAATGGAGGTGCAATGTTGATTGTCATGGCAGAATCAGATGGGCTGATCATGTTAGATAAAAATCGTGATATTTCCTCCGACACAACCATTTGATCATTCATTTATTGTTTTCCATTCCATAAAAAAAATGTTGGTTATGAATAAAATATTGCTTGCATTTTTTCTTCTGATTCCCGTTTTACTTCTCGTGGCTAGTGAGGAAGATCTTCCACATTATTCGGAATATTTGGCACGACTCAAGGCATCCAGTACGCTCCGATTGAATATTCCCACGAGTAAGACGACATCTGCAACAACAAAAACAATTCAGTCGTCAACAACTAGCACAAGCAGTCCAACAAGTATTCGCTCGAGCATTGGCAGAAAAAGTGTCGAAGCAGCATCCGCATCGTTTATCGCCTCCGATTTGCAGCTACCGCCCTCCTTTCCCTATATTCCTCTGTGCAAGGAGTTGCCGAAAGATGCTAATCTTTCAACTCAGCTGTTTTGCTGGTCTATGATCACACTATTTGCGCTCAGTGTGCTCAGTCTGGTCATTTATCAAATTCGCTCAATTTTTTGGCTGAAGCTAACGGTTGGAGAACGCAAGACGGATAAGAAGGAAAATCAAGCACAAGCGCATACAAAGCATTGGGAATCATCATCATCATTGGGTCTTAACAGCATAATTGAGCCAGCAGCAACATCATCACCTTCAGAGGGAGATGAACAGCGATCAAATTACGAGAATTTTGATGTCATCGGCCTTGACACGCCGAACATTCCGCGGATGCTTCCCCTGTGATCGCCTTCCCGAACCCTCTACATTGCAATATCCGGCCGCGTTGATTGTGAACTTTGACTCGCACCAACAGAGAGGCTCGCACTGGGTATCAATTTATGTGAAGCAAGGAGAGGCCATCTACTTTGATAGTCTTGCTCTATCGATACATCCGCTCATTGAGCAATCGTTTCTTTGCAAATTCCCCATTCTGATTAGGAACAAAATTGCCTATCAATCCATTTCCCAAGACACATGTGCCCATTTTTGTGTTTGCTTTGTTTACTTTATGTCCCTTGGTCAATCATTCCCTTCGTTCCTCAGTGTTCTCAATAGTTCGCAACCACCGGACACTTTTGTCAAGATGTTTGTCAATAAAATGATTAAAAATTATTTTATTCACGTACGTATTTTATTAATTATTGGGAATGGAAGATGCATTTTGCGAAAAATTAACGCTTGGAAGATACATTTTATGAAAAATTAGTGCTTGGAAGTGGTTGATTTTGGGTGGAAAAATGCAAAATTAGCGAATGGAAGATACATTTTTGTAAAAATTAAGAGATGGAAGATACATTTTTATAAAAATAAAGCATTTAAAAGAAAATGGACAAAAAAATAATCATACTTATGGAGCAAGGACACAAGGGGGGAGGGGGAGCAATCGTACATCCACATCACCATCGCAGAAAAGACGGTGAGTCTGCTTGACTGCACTCGTCTCGACCGGCATCCGTATCAATGTTCTCTCCTTCTTCTTCAACAATTGTCAGGTGCTCCGACCCTTCTGATGAGCTTTCCTCCCCATCTCTGTCATAATTCACATTGCCATTGGCGGCACCAGATCGGATTTCGGTAAACAAATGCCCCAGCCAAACAGGTTCTGGCTCATCATTCAGTCTGCAAAGTTCCAATGGGTAGAAGCGGTCCTCTCCTGCTGGAATGTGTTCCACGGCACAGTGAAAAGGGATTGCGCAATGGAATGCGATGCTTCGTGTAGTAGTATCCAGTCACGCAAACATTGTATGGGCGTCTTAGTCGTCCAAAAGCCATTGTTCTGTCGGCTCCATGCCGACTTAAGCCGCCAAAGATGAAGTGCTTAAAAAATCCATTCCGATCCGGATAGGTGGCTTTAATTCGGCGGCCTTGCAATGCTTTGATGACACAGTCTCGGTCAATTGGATGGTTGAGTCGGTCGCGAAGCCTCGACACATGGCAATTCAAAAGTTGAGCGCATTTTTCGATGAGCAGCATTGGGCAGATTGATTGTGAAATAATAAAAAATTATGGTCCTATCGGTGATATGAAAGAGCGGTATTTAGTAAAGGAAGAGTAAATTTGACTTAAATATGGATGGCTTTTTATAGAGATTTGATTGACGGTTCTTGACCTGACCTCCTTTTTTTTGTTCCAATATATATTATTTTAAAAAATTGGGCAAACAAAAGTCCGATATAAAAGCTAGCTCAGTGCTACTCCTCCATGCCATTTTAAAATCGGAACGCCAGAATATTTTTTTCCAATTCTTCACTCCCCATAAATGGACTACACTGGAACTGACTATGCTGCCTTTCTTGCATGGCGTTCAGCCCAAGCTTCCAACGGTGTTCCATCAATGCCTTCAAACTACAGCAACAACAACAACAGCAATTTTCCGAACCCAACAAGAGTTGCTTTCGATGCTACCGCAACTGAGGAAAAGAAGGACCCTCGCTGGAAACTTTTCAAGCCGAAATATGTGCTGATCTACAAACTTTGCGATGGTAAGGAAAGGAAAAAATAGAAATCATTTTTTAACAAATCTTTTTTTTTCACAGAATGCCTCAAGAACTTGTGGAACAATCAGGCAAAGTACATCTCAAAAGGGAATAGTACAATTGTGAGCTTTGAACTGTGCGAGGACTGCACTGCCCATAATTGTCGTGCCACTGATGCTCTCGCGCCGCCCAGACAGAAGAAATGGTGATGCTTTTTTTCTGAAAGGTTGAATGCAAACCAATGTTTTCTTATTTTTGTATGGATGATCGATGATCGAATCTAATTGATCCGCTTTTTTATTGTAATGTGAATTGCATTTTTTTTTCAATGAATTGCTCTTATTTCCATCAGTTAATTTCATCCCGGGTCAAAAATCTAAGGGCAGTTCTCCTTCTGTTTGCCAACTCCTCTCGAAATCTGCTGCCTTCCTATTGCGGTTCTCGCCTTTTCGCAAATCCCCGCGGGTGCAGTAATTGAATCGTTTCCCCATACACACATCTCTTCAAATCCGTTAATCTTCACCCCAAATTCAATCCCTTTTTTGAATTCAAAGTCGACGCCGATGGGGGTCGGTTGCAGTTGAAGTGTAGGTCAGCAGCAGCAATTGTCAATGCCATTCGATAGGTTTATGGTGCCCAAGTGTCAAAGGATTTCCGGCTCTCCCTCTTCCATATGTTGCATTAGAGAGTGGGTTTGTTTACCCACAAGGTGCGCATAGACCTCAGTCGTTGATAGGTAATGGATGGAGAGG
>JAEHOL010000044.1:0-15247 GCA_016432905.1 Hoplolaimus galeatus
TGATACTATAAAATCATATTTTTAAGCGTCGAACTCTGAGCCTGGTATTCAGAAGAATTTAAAAAATTTTGAAAAAGATCATTTTTTAAAATGTTTAATTTTTCATTGTTTTCTTGTCTCTTTTTAATGATATCAGAGAACATAAAATTAAAAAAGGGAGTCAGTCAGCACTCTTTCCTTTTTTTCGCCACACAACGTCTTGTTCTGGAAGAATTTGGGTCTTGTACAACTCGACTGATAAAAATAACTTTTCATATAATGTTGAGTAAAACTTTTTCGAGAGTTTTTGGCCATTGATTAGTAAAGATTGGAGAAACTTGAAACATTCAAAAAAAAAATCGGAAAAGTTGTTTTCTCACATCAGTTCACAAATCACAACTTTCTTTAAGACTTGGCAAAACGAGTTGGATGGTATTTTTATAAATAATTGTTTTACAATTCCCGAATTGCTATTAACTTGGCTTAATTTTTGGCGAGTTGTCACTTATCATTAATAAATGACAGCCGTATCATTAATAAGGGCGAGTTGTTATCATTAATTAGTTAGTTTTTCATCCATTGGTCAAATTCTGGAAATTTAACAAATTTATACAAAAAGCCACAGCTTATTTTTGTATCCTATCCTCTTTTTTCTTTTTGTATCCTTTGCATCTTTAACTCTGACCCCTTCTTTCTTGGACATTTTGATTTTTTTTTTTTTGCAAAATTTTTAGGGGCCATATGTAATTTCGACGTTTTACGTAGGGATTCTGCACTTTTCTACCCTTTATGGTATCAAACCAAACAATTTGGCCAAATGTGGAGCGAGGGGAAGGGATTATCCCTTTCCACTTTGGCTTTTAGGAATGCCCTCGGGCGAGCTTTCGTTCTCTTTTGAACTTATTCGACTAATCCTCCCCGGCAAAGAGTGCGTATGTTGGCTTGTCACCCAAACCGCGTATTAAGTGAAGCAAAAGCTCACAAAACACTTTTTTTCCCTCTCTTTCTTTCTCTCTCTCCATTCTCTACTTTCTTTTTATCTTTTTAACTCGCTTTTACTCACTCTCTTTTAATCCCCCCCCCCTCTCTCTCTCCCTCTCTGCATTTCCTTCTCTCTCTTCTCCCTTTTTCTTTCTGTTGGACATGTGTTCTATCCCCCTCCCCAAATGTGGTTTTGCGGAGGTGGGAGAAGGGGCCTCGGGGGAAAAACACAATTTTGAGGGATGAAGGGGGAAGAAGAGGAGAAAGAAGCTCACTTAAGTTGAGAGCCGCCTCATCATCAGCATTCAGCAGTGAAAAAAGAGAGACGTCGACGAGAAGGGAAGAGACAAGGGAGAGGGGTGGGGTCTTCTGAAGAGTTCTCCCCGGAGGACTCATTTTGCCCGGGGCATCTTTACATTTTGACAGGCTCCCCTAAGGGGACATCGCGAATTTTGCCAACAGCCAATTTGGTCGCCACTCATATGCGGAGGGATCAGTCGATAAAATTGAATTCACTGGGGAATTCTGCGACTGTGACTTCATCTGATCATTGATCATCTGTAATACAATCCTCAAACATATCTTTCTTAACCTCTGCTTGTTCCACCGATACAAATTTGGCTCATCAATGACTTGGGTAAGTAACTCCTCAGATTACATTTCGAAGGATCAATTTATTGGCCCTCAGCAATATATTCTTTATGTTCCCTGTCCAATATTGCCTCTGGCATATTTCAAGTCAATCTCTGTTCAAATGGCCACATTTGTTGTGCCAGGCATTCCAATCAGCCTCCTCCCTCCCGATTACCCCTCGAGCAATTCATCATATCATAATCCCCGAGGGTCTTCTTCTGTTTCTTTCTAGACAGATGGGCTGTGTTTTCATTTGTGATCAGAATCCCTAAAGGCATGCATAAATAAGCCTTGAATTGCCCAAACTTTTTGTAGGGAATAAATGTTTTTGAAGGGATTAAAATTTTAATGGGTTATTTCCACACGAAAGTCACATTTTAAGTGTATATGATCAAGTTGTTCAGTAAATTTCATATGAAAATGCCAGTTTTCAGCAATGGTTGAGAGAAAATGCCTTGGTTAATTACCAAAATTGCATTATATATTTTTTAATTTAAAACACCACCAACCTACCCCAGGGGATAATATTCTAAACCAATTTGCGTCTTTGTGTTTTTACCCTTCGGGGGATTATTGGCCCAAAAACCGCTAATTGATGGGTCCTTCCGGCCATTGCACTTGGAAGCTCATCAATCTTTTTGGCCACACCCAAGCTGAGGAGGCCATCAACCGCCGAGGCGGCCCATTTCCACAAATTTATGGCCAAAACTCACAAAGGTGGCCCCACACACTTTCCTCTCGGGCATATTCTCTCATTCCCTATCTTCATACAAAATATGTTCTCTCATCGGTTGGTTAGCGACACATCGATTTATTTCTTCAAACTGTTTTTTATAAAGGCCCAAAGCAGCCAACTTTGGCCTGGCTCGAATTTCCAACTTTTCGAGACTATTTGCTCATATGTATTGGGTACACCTAGCCAAGGCACGCTCGACTCACTCAATGTCCAATTTTGGCGCCATTCAGCGAAGAGAAAAAAGGTCCCCGGCAGAATCGAATAAGAAGAGCTCTCCTACTGCCCAAGGACTCCTTATTATATTCCCTGAGGGCATTGTCCCGGGCAAAAAAAGCATATATGTACTTTCATCAATCACTCATCTTTATCGGTTAACCCCAATCTCTTTTTCTCCACGCATCAATCTCTCCTGCTAGACATAGACACCCCAAAATAGTGGCCCATTTTTTGTTTATGATTTTTGGCCAAGAGTATCCCTACAAGTGTTCTCCCGGTACCCGGTTCCAGGACGGAATCGCAGAACCGTAAAAAAATTGGAACGGAACCGGAAAAATTTTGAAAATAATTGCAAAAATGACATTAAATTTTCATTTTTTGGACCAAAAATTATATAAAACATTTCGATGATTTATCTAAAATTTGTCATGTAAGCAATGTTTAAAATAATTTTCTTTCAGAGGGGACCGGAACCGATGGAACCGGAAAAAATACGGATTCGATTGAGCCAGAAGCGACGGAACCGGGATAACAATGACCCCTACCGTGCATCTTGTTTCGCCAATAGTATCGCTACCGTACATAAAATCCCTACAGTATCCATACCATACACCTTTCTCAGAAATCATTATCAAATACCTGTTCTGTGGCCTCATGACCATTTTGGGAGGATTGCAATTCGAAATCTAATTTTTTTAGAAACCTTTCAAAGAAGGAAATTACGATTAGTTTTATAAGTTTCCAAATAATTTGGCCCTAACTAATAAGCAGAGACGGAAGTTGCCCGATCTGGCAACTGTCAAAGTGGGAAAATCTCACGCAAATACCAAAGCTTAAACTCATTTCCATTTTGGCCTCCTCCAATTTTGGCCGACTCATTTTGCCTCGCATCATTTTCCAAATGCCTTCAGGGTCTCTCATCAGTCAGCGCCATTAATGGACCCAGCAACAAATTGGGCAGGCAATCCGCTTCAAAATAGCGGCAAAATGAGAAAAATCGAAGTCAGCCAAACAGCTAAAAGAAGGCTTGAAGAAATTTCTAACACCCTTTAGAGGGTGTTAGAAACCGACTTTTTTTTGTCTAAACCGACTTTGTTTTTCGCATTTTTGAAATTCTATTTCGGTTCTAATTTTAGGAATTGAGCACAGATTTGTAAATGGAAATTTTACTGATCAAGCTTAATAATTGTACAGATCTGCCAGAACATTCTGACTCTTAAAATTTTTGGAAAAATTGCTTGTCTGTAATCAATATAATTTTAGTAAATTTTTTTATAATGTTGAAAAAAAAGAGAAAATATTCCACCTTCGACGATCACCTCTCTTTCCCAATCCCGGATCGAATTTCTCCCGTTTTCTCATCTTTACGGGTCGAGATACCTCTTTTACCTCTTCCCCCCCCCCATTTAATGTAAAGATGGTAAAATGCTTGCGTCCTCCATACCTACCATGAACTAGGTCCGGGAAAAATTGAATATTCCTCAATTAGATATGACCCGCTGGTTGTGAATCTGGAAATAATTTATTTCTATTAGCATTTGTTTTTATTAGGGGCTCCTATTTCGTCTTTCACACAACCTCAACAGTTTCTACCATCGAAGAACGGCTGCCTCGCTTAATTTTTACTCGAATGAGCATTCATTACTTTCGTATGCCTCCCACTGAACACTTTCTCTACAAGCTCTTTAATGAGCAGCTCCCACTCGGCATCTTGAGCAACACTGTTGTTCAAATTCATGGCAAGACACTGATCACAGCTCATCGCCTATTCCAGCATGAGTTCCGATCGTTGGCCAATGTCCGAAAGGCGCTCCTGTTGGCATTGCTCGACTATGCCACCACACGGGGCTTTGATAGGCGTCCTAATGAGGTCTTTATTTGGTGGTATGCTAATATATGAGCAATTGTCAGTTTTAGAAAGAAAGAAAGCGGATTGGTGCCATTGGTGCTAAATATACTGTCATCTTGAACGTATTCATTCAGTTGATTCATGGGAACAGGGACAAAATCAATGAGATTGAAAAGCTTGAATTGCATTGTCTAATTCAAAGTGAGCAGGACTTTGCCGCTTTTTATCGGTTCGATTTTTAATAGGAAGAAGGTAAAAGGAAAGTGCTAGAAAGAATGGCTAAATAAGAAGGTCAGATGCAAAAATAATGAGAAAATAGTAAAACATTGGTGCAACTTGTAAATGGAAGTCGTTTAGTCTGATCTGACGAAATGATAATTTAAAAATAAAATTAAGATAAAAAATTTATAGAGAAGTTAGGGGGCGGGTAGCCGGCTGGTGGTTTTTTATATGGAAGGAAGGGGCAATAATCACGTTATGGAATTGTTGAAATTTTAAAGATTTTTTCTATAAAGTCGCATTTATGTTATCGAAAATAAACCTTAATAACTTTTTAACTTTCTATTATTAAGGTAATGCAACCTCATCAAAAGCAATGCTAAATAAACTGCGAAAAACTTCCAAATCAGCGCCATTTTTTGAAGATCAACAGCGCAGACGAACCCGACTCACCAATCCGATTTACGACAAACTCCGTATTGAGCTGTTTGAATTCTTCGATTCCCTTTTTCTGACGAACTTGCGCCAATTCCCGCCAGAATTTGTTGCTGGTCCGGGCGACTTGCGTTTGCTCTCTGCTTCTCTGTCTTCAGAAGTGGACTGTCAGTTAGGAAGCCAGTTCAAGGGGATTACGCACGGGAATAGCCAGCTGGACATTGTGCTTGCCTACCATCTGCTGGTCACCCATAATTCTGACACCTACACTGTCCAGCTATCATCACTTGAAGACAACTTTTGCCAATTGATTAGCCCAATTCACGGGATGGAACCTGGAGCGCGCTTTTTGGCTGCGATTTCCCAGGTAAAACCTTTTGTTGTGCAATTTTGTTTGATGCTTTTTCTAATTTAGTTGGAGTATTTGGGTGCTGTTGTGCGGGTGACAGAGGGTACTGTGCGACTGATTTATTTGCCTGGGTTGTTATTGTCCAAGGATCTCTTTGAGAAGGATACGATATCCAAACTCGCAGCAGAATGATCTCATTTGTTGATAATTATTTCCATTTTCGAAAATAAACGAGCAAATAAACGAGCTTTTGATTGTGAATCATTTGTTTATGCGTACAAAACATTTATTTCTGAATTAATTCTCATAATTTCAATATGAATAATTTGTTCGGGAGGAACGACACGTCATGTCCACCAATAGCAGCACGACTAATAACACCGATAACGGTATTTCACTGGTGGGTGATAGTGGCGGAGGCGGCATGGAGGGCGATCAATTGTCAATCAGGTAATTTTGAGCATAATAAAAGAGTATGAATAGCCTGAATGGAGCTTATTAGTTAGTTTGTAATGTTATCGACGTGTAGTCAGTGTAATTCTTAATTCGCGTGTGTTATGTGGATTAGTGAGTTCTGGGAGTGAGTCCTGTCCGACGGGCCGTTCATTTTAACAGTATAGTACCAATTTTAAACGCTAGCGGAACCTCTTTCAGGAATGACATCGCTTTTCCGAACTTTCGGAAATTTTATAGGCAGTTTTTTTTTAGTTTAAAGAAGTTTTTATAGTTGAATATTTAGCTATTTTGTGCTTCTATTCCCACGATCAAAAATGTCATCGCTAACTTAGTTCTCATCTCCCCAACCGAGTTTGAGTAAAACTTTGTATTGCTAATAATAAGGAGCATATATCCCAACACAATCAGCTCATTGAACTCATCGCTGAGCAGTTGTACTGGAAGTGAGACTGAGGAAGAACATTTGCAAGTTCCTCATCCTCATGGATCGCCTCCCGGAGGCGATGGGGAGGAGAAGAAAGTTCAAGCTGGGAGTCGTCGAAGCAGCATTGATGGAGCAGCGATGGAAGAACCAGTGGAAACTGATGAGCAGTTGGAAGATGAAAAAGCTCTCATAGAAACGAAGGCACGCGGACGGGCCATTTCCCAGTTGGTAGTCTTCAGGTTGGTCCCCTGTTTTCTTTATTTGTTGGTATCAAAAGCTGCATAGCATTAAGCCACTGAAATTAAAATCTGATTTTAGGGAAGGAGCCATGTTTTAATTTAAATCATTTTGATGGAAATTGAACTCTAATTAAGATTTCAAAATAAAGAGAAAATTAACACTTAATAGATTTTTAATATTCTATTTAAAGAGTGAAAACGACTTACTTTTTGAAGAGTTAATTTAGATTTTAAGTTGCATACTGTTCACTGTTCCCTTGACACTCATGTACTTCTCATATCGGATCATTTTCATTGGTAAGCCATCAATTAATTTCTCATCATATGTATTGTCATCGACATCGTTCATAAGGACATTACCATTTGGCGCACGACCGCGCCGTCCTCTATGCCGGTATTGTGGCTGCCGCTGCTGTGTATGTGATCCTTGGGCTTTTTGCGTGGCTTGCTTATCGGTTGGTATTTACAGGATGGGACAATACAAGTTGTTTGACTAATTTAAAATAAAAATCATGATAAGATGATAACGCTTGCACATTATGAAATATGGGGGGAGGCCCTTGTAACCCTAAAAATTTTCAATTTTTTGTTAACTTAAAATTTTGGTGACAATGTTAATTTTTATTGCATTTTTGATTGGATTTTACTACCTACTTTTCCAACAATTTCTCGGTACAATGGCGGACGCATCCTCTCCCATCCACATTTCATGTATAAACTTACAGCAAAAAAGTGGAAAAAGGATTTTTTACCTTTTTTTTTCGTTTTCTACTAATGTATAGGTGGAAACACCATAAATTCGATTACTTCAAAATTAAGAAAAATAAATATCTGCATTTTCATTATGATTTTTTGGAATTTCTGGCAAAACTAAAATTGTCATAAACATATACAGAATAGAGAATATACTCAATAAAAACTGGGTTTAGATATGGTTCTTCTGGGAAAAAATTAAACTAGCTCTTTTTTTATGACTATCTAAACTCATTTTTAACGTGATGATTTCCCACAGAAATCCATTAAGCGACGAGAGTAAATACGCCGAACAAGTGGAGGCCGTGGAGGGTGCTAACAAGAAGACTGAATAAGTGGGTGATGGATAATCTGATAATGTTTTCAAAATTTATATTCCAATAAGGAGCTCCCCATTTATTTCCGATTTTCTTAGGAAGGGATTAACCGAACTTAATTTACTCTGCGTAATTGAATCAGTATCATGCATTAGATCGTGGTACAAGTATTTTCGTAAATCAAAAATTTCCAAGAGCTCATTATTACATCCTGGCATTTTATCATTTTTCAATTTTTGACTCCGTTTACCATTCTACCATTAACACAGCCAGCCCATTACTGTTCTTTCCTCTTTCTTTTTTCTTGGTGTAAAGGTTCTTCTCTCTTATGGCCTTTCCCGATGAACCGACTGAATGAGCTCGAGAACGATGATCGATCACTTCAATCTTTTACTCGGAACATGTCTATAATGGCTTTAGAATGAAATCACTAGCGAAATTTTTCATGGCATAAATTTTGGCATACGAAGAACAAGGCATTGGCTTATTTGGGACAAAAGCTTAAGTTGGCTTAACTTTCCTTGTTGCTTTCACTATATATATCATGTTCAAGGGAACTGTTCAGGACCGATGGATGAAGTGATTCCGAATCTGCGAGATCCGCTAGTGCAGGGTCGAGTGAAGAGCTTATTTGCCTACAGCTTCCTGATCCTTTTCGTGCCGCTTGGCTCCATGTTCCTGCTCAAGTATTTTTTGTTTGAAAGTGAGTCTTTCTTGGATTGCGCACTGCTTATTGATCTATTGGGCATTTTAGGCTATTTGGGCTATGAGGCGCGCGATTCGATGTTGTATTCGGCAGTCGCCGCTGTTGTGCTCGTCCATGTGGTGCTCATTTTCTGGATCCGGACGGCGTGGGATGAAGGGAAGCCGGAAGGGAAACAAGATTGATTCACTTCTGAAGGCATTCACTTCTTGAGCGTCACGATCTTTTTTGATTTAAATATTGGACTTGCTTATTGGTGCAAACATGTATAAACGAAGATATTTAATGTTTAATTTATTTTCCTTCAAAATATGTTATAAGCAGAGCACACTGTTTTTTTTTATTTACCTCAATGGTGTTTTGATGAGAAATAAAAATTTTTAATTATATCAATCAGATAAAGGACTAAAGGAGTGAGCACAACATACATGGAATGGATGGATGGCGTTGGTATCCCCTCCCTCCCGGGTGCAGTCGCGAACATTTTTGAAATTGGTAGCCGTGGTTGAAAACTTTCATCAAATGTAAGTAAAAGAAGAATTTGACAAAAATTGGAAAAAATCCAACTTTAAGTTAAATATGCCTATATAGTTAGTAAAAGAAAAGTTTGGGGTCGATTCACACGTTCCATGAGCGGGTAGTCTAGCCGGCCGGACGGTTCGGGTGCCAAGGGCGAACCAGTCCTCACTCATTCCATGTGTGATTTGGATGTATTTCTTATTTGTCAAAAATTGTTTGAACAATTTAATATCTTTGCGACTTTCTCATCGTTCGTATTATACTTTTCTCTGCATTACCTTCCAGATCTTCATCATCAGTCTTATTATTCTTTTACAATATGACAGACAAGCCGTCATCGTCTGGTGGACTTGCCGGTCAGTCTGATATTCTCTCCATGGTATTATTTTGTTTCATTTTAGCGCCAAAGGCAGCCAGTCGTCGACTTGAGGAGGGCGAGAAGGTGGATGAGTTCGGTGCACGCGACTATCGCAACGAAGTGCAGCTGAAGCGCGACCACGCATCGCGTCCTCTGTGGGTGGCACCGGATGGGCACATCTTCCTGGAATCATTTTCGCCCGTCTACAAACATGCCGCCGACTTTCTCATCGCTATTGCCGAGGTTATTGATTCATAATTGTGTTGAATTGTTTTGTTTTGCAAGTAATCACTTTTCATTTTCTTGTTACATAATTGTATAGCCTGTTTGTCGGCCTGAGCATATCCATGAGTACCAGTTGACTGCCTACTCATTGTACGCGGCCGTATCAATTGGTCTCCAAACGGGGGATATCGTAGAATATTTGGACAGGCTCTGCAAGCATTCTCTTCCCAATGGAATTAAACAGTTTATTGAGGTGATTTGTTTATTCATATTCCATTATTTGTTCTGTTTTTGTCCACTAGGTCTGCACACTCAGTTATGGAAAGGTCAAGTTGGTGTTGAAGAAGAACGCATACTTCGTCGAATCCCGGCACTCGGATATCATTCAACGGCTTCTGAAGGACAAAGTGATCCAAGATTGCTTGATGGACGACGGGAAGAGCTCGACCGGGACGGGAACGCTGGCGAGCCAAACAACCATTGGAGAGAAGAGCCAGATCGACTTCCCCAGCAGCCAGTCGACGATTGCTTCATCAAAGACGGGCACCACGGACAAGGAGGAGGCAGCCAAACAGGCGGACGGCGCAGAAGTGCCGGAGGACATTGACAAGTTCTACGAGAAACTGACCGGCGAGCAGGAAGACGAGGAGAATGCTGAGGCATTGCGCAACTTGGAAATGCTTACATTTGAAAGTAATTCTTTTTTTTCTTCTCTCTTCCTCCACTTTCCTTTACCGACGTACTTATTATTGTGCCAGTTTCATTCATTGATTAAGTTCGGCAAGAAAGCATTGAAACTGTGCAAAAACGGTGCATTGAGCTGGAATACCCTTTGCTTGCTGAATACGATTTTCGCCATGACACCAGCAATCCCAACCTGAACATCGACTTGAAACCGACAACAACACTTAGGTTAATTAATGAAGAAGATGGATGGCATTAATGCCAACAAATTCGGCATTGTGTTTTTCAGACCATACCAGGAAAAGAGTTTGCGCAAAATGTTCGGCAACAGTCGTGCTCGTTCTGGCGTTATTGTGTTGCCTTGCGGAGCCGGCAAGACATTGGTCGGAGTGACAGCCGCCGCGACAATCAACAAACGGTGTCTGTGTCTGGCGACCAGCAACGTGTCGGTAGAGCAGTGGCGGCAACAGTTCAAGGTGCAAGTGATCAGTTCACTTCATTATTTGTCTTATTTTTCATTGTCTTTCAGTTGTGGTCCACCATCCAGGATGGCTCAATCATCCGCTTCACCCGTGATGCACGTGATCAGATTCCGTCTGGGGCGGACGCAGGCAAACCCATGGTCTGCATCAGCACCTACTCAATGGTATTTATCCGTAAGAATTATTATTTTTTAATAAAAAAGTATAATGACTAAGAGTAAATACAGCGTCAAAAGTTATTGTGTGATTCAGGAATATTTTTCACGAAGAACGTTTTTGCGCTACCTAAATATGGGTGGAAAAAAAGAGGAAAAACCCGTTAAATGTCGATTAAAGAATGAAAGCCTAACAAGATCAACGCCATGCTAGTTGCCCATAACTGCTTAAAAATAATTTCATTTGGATAATTTGTCAAGATTAGGAATAGTAATAGTAAATAATAAAAAAATAACTAATCTTGTTTAAACTCATCAAATCTTCTTTTAATTAAGGTTGCCTATACCGGAAAGCGCACTTACCTGGCCGAAGAAGCAATGAGATATATTGAGAGCATGGAATGGGGATTGCTGCTTTTGGATGGTTGGTTGATTTTTGGCTTTTAGAATTGATTTGAAGTTCAGAGGTGCACACAATTCCTGCGAAGATGTTCCGCCGTGTGCTGACAATTGTCCGTGCTCATTGCAAGCTGGGCCTCACTGCCACATTGGTTCGCGAGGACGACAAGATCACTGATCTGAACTTCCTAATCGGACCCAAAATATACGAGGCCAATTGGATGGAGCTGCAGAAGGCCGGACATATAGCCAAAGTGCAATGTGCTGAGGTGAAGGGAAAAAACAAACAAAATAAAATTGAGTACCTTTAAAATTCAGGTTTGGTGTCCGATGACGGCGGAATTCTTCGACTACTATCTGAAGTCAAACATCAATCGGAAGCTGCTTTTGGCCGTAATGAATCCGAGCAAGTACAGAGTTTGCCAATACCTCATTCGGTTCCACGAACGGCGCAATGATAAAGTGAGTTTTTTTCATAAATAAATGAAAGATTCCACTGGTCGTCTTGAAGATCATCGTCTTTTCTGATAATGTTTTCGCGCTGAAAAAATTCGCTGTACAAATGAACAAGCCCTACCTGTTTGGCCAAACATCGCAAGCAGAGCGCATGAAAATTCTTCAGAATTTCCAGTTCAATCCGAAGGTGAACACAATCTTCGTGTCAAAGGTACGCACAATGGAAATTTATTCAAAAATTATCAAAGAATTAGTTGTATTAAATTTTAATTTTTGTGATTTTACATATTCTATAATTGATAAGAAAAATATTTAAAATTTAGTTGACTGAAATGAATGCAAAATTTCTATAAGGTTTTTTAATGTGCATCCACATTTAAATAACATTTTATTGCATTACTTGATCTATGTTTTCGCTTCCTTCAGGTGGCCGACACATCGTTCGATTTGCCGGAAGCCAATGTTCTCATCCAGATCAGTGCGCATGGTGGCTCGAGGCGACAGGAAGCGCAGCGTTTGGGGCGCATCCTGAGGGCCAAGAAATACAGCACGGATGCGTTCAATGCATACTTCTACTCGTTGGTCTCACAGGACACAGTGGAGATGAACTACTCGCGGAAGAGGCAACGTTTCCTCGTCAACCAGGGCTACGCGTACAAGGTTCTTCATAAATAAAGCATGGCGTCATTTGAGCATTTCATTCTTTCGCTTTATTCCAGGTGGTCAGTGACTTTCCGGACATGGAGAAGGAGGCGCTGGATTTGGGCAGCAAGGATGATCAGTTGAAACTGCTGAGCCAGGTGCTCCAAGCTTCGGAGGCGGACACGATGGAGGAGGACATGAAGGAAGAGCCGCTTGACGGAGTCCCCTCCAGGTCAGTGCGGCGGGAAGCGGACATGGCCGCATTTTCGGGCGCAAACGCGATGAGCTACATAGCACAGAAAGGGGGCAAGAGAGGCGCGGATGAGCGACATCCACTCTTCAAGCGATTCCGCAAATAACTGTGCAATCAATGATCACTGTTTTACCCAATCGTATTTATTTGTCATTTTTGTCCCAAAAAATGAATATCCTCCGACCAAAAATTTGCCAAAAAACGGTGAAACGCGGCCTTTTAAAATCCGATAAATATCATTTTTATCTTTACATATGTTATACTCATATATTTTGTATTGTAATGGTTGTTTTCTACACATAACGATAAAACATCAAATTTTATTGTGCAATTATTCACTTATAGCTCTTTACAGTGACATTTTCAATCCTTAGCCCATGTTTTTTACAATTATGCCCTTTGGCGATAGCTCCGAACTGAGAAAATTATTGAGAAAGGAGGAAAGGACTGATGGAATTTACGTTATGATTAAAGCTGGCAAATATATGCAAATGCATCATAAGTAATATAGTGCCCTCCCAACTACCATTTACACAATTAAAGGAGCCAACAAATAGCCGTTCGGACTTTATATTTGAAATACATACATATACTTTCTGCCAAAACTCGAACGGACATTTGATCTTAATAGCTACCGATGAATACTTTGTACTTATCAGCGCCTCACATTCGACTTATATTTTGTGTATGACCCTTTCACCAACAACAACAACACACAATATCAGCCCACCCACGACGATAATCCCCGAACTCTCTGTGTGGTTTCTTCATTCTCTTATGCTCTCTTATCACTTTACAAAGGACTCTCACTGTCTCGCCACATACTCTCTCAACATTATATCACCCCCTTATCACCTCACAAATAGATGTCTACCTATCTTCCCACCCGACTTGTATATTGCCCGCAGCCAAATATCGATGAAGTGCCAAAGTCCCCGCCCATCCTTCATGAATTGTTCCCCCATGATGAATGGATCCTCATTCGCGACTGGAATTAAAACTGTCAACGCTCACAAAGTGCTCTTATTCTGCGATTGTATTATTGTCTTGCGAGTTCTTCGGAATAAAAGTGGACTTAATACAAGTTTCGAGTAATCACTTTCTGCCTTTGATATTGGGTCCTGGTTATCACCCGGGATTCGCGGCCCCATTCTGCAAGCCATCTGTGCGTCCTCGACTCTTGTGTTCTTCCTCCCGAGTTCCGCCTAATTGGGATCTGGGACCTGTAAGGCCTATCTGCTATCTGAACTTTGCTGTCTGTGGGATCTTCGACTTCACGCATATTATTTTGTTTTAAGCATCGTATCGAAGTTCAGTGATGACCGAAATAACTAACGCTGGCTCATTTTAAGCTTTATTAGCTATATTTGTTTTTTTATTTACTATTGATCAAGAGCATGTATGGTGCGCTACGAGCAAGAAAGAGGCCTCATCTCGATGTGATCACTGTAATTGTAAACTGTTTGTAGGTATCTATATTTTGTATGCTCGTTTTTTTTGTACCCTTATTTGAAGTATGTATGGCTTTTCCGCGCATATTTTGTATAATTGTCGTGAAGCCTTCGTATTTCTATTCGTCATAAGACCCTTTTCGTCCCGGCTACCCAAATTCCAATAAATTTGCGCGGCCAACCGGTGAACAGGGACTTCTATTTCGAGAGAGCACCGCGAGCCATTTGTCGGTCCACCACTCATCCTTTACCAGCCCCTTTATCAACCATCAGATAAAAGGGAAGAAAAACGAGGAGAAAGTCGGCGACGACGACATGTTGGACGTGTAAGGCAGAAAGACACGAAGGAAGACTGGAAAACAGTTGCGGCCTTTGCCTGCGGACACTGATAATATGACTGTACGTCCCCTCATGTTGCAGAAAGTCAGTCAAAAAGTGTAGAATCCCAGGGTCAGTTTGAGGTTTGAGAAGTTGGCCTATATCTCACGCATCAGTCTTCAGTCACATTTGAAATTTGAGTCAAATTTCCAAAGATTGAATCAAATTTGCCAAATTTGAATTTGCAAATTTAAGTCATTCAAATGTTTAATTTGACTGATGTGAGATATGAAATTTTCAAAATGATATGTGAGTTTTGGTCCTTAGTGGCAAAACAGAAACGGCGCAACAATAGACAATACAAGGAATATGATGCTAAGCTACGAAAAGAAATTAACTAAAGCGGTTTATGTAATTTTTTTCCTTTTCCTACCAGAGGGGCTCACAATCATTGTCTGTGAAAGGAGGGGAATCCTCCGAAAGAGAGAGTTTTTATTGATCAATTAAATGTTGCCCACCTGATAGCTCTTCAGCTTTTGCCGATCTGCTTCCCTCAGCGACTCCAGCTGCTCATCCACCTCCGTCCAGCCACTCGCCTCCCCATCCGCTTCCTCCTCATCGTCTTCGCCCGACTCGTTCTCCTCATCACTTCCATCTCTGTCATCAGCTTCCTCAGCACAGAGCTCAATTCCGTACTCCTTGAGGGTGAACCCTTGTTTGGATCTCAGTTCAGCCCTTTCTGCGCAGGACAGCGTTTGCTGTGGAGCATCTGAGAATGAAAAAAGTACAGTAAACAAAAGTGATAAAAAGAAAGTTTGTCTCATCAACAAAAAATCAAGCACATGAACTTCCTTCCATTTCACATTTTCACAATAATCAATCTACAAAAAGAAAAAATTGTATGATTTCTCTGTCAATTAAAATAAGACAACAAAATTTAATAGTAAAATTCTATTTATAACTTTTTTTTTAAAAAAATCTGAAATTTGTTACTGTAGTGTTCAACTCTAATATAG
>JAEHOL010000045.1:0-14932 GCA_016432905.1 Hoplolaimus galeatus
ATATTTACCTGTTGGAATGTACACATATGTTAATGCTCAATTTCATAAATCTATGCAACTCCATATGACAAACTTGTGTAAAAAGGTTTTTCATCATTCATCATTGTTCCTATTTTTTTGTGTTAACTTGTAGCTCACTGTTCTTCTTCGGCGAGACAAGTCTGATGAGCAGCAAGTATTGTTGGAGCGGATCGATAGTTCCATTTTGAAAGCAACATTAATCCAGTTGCCATTTTTTAAGGCCTATATACCCATTCTCTGTTCTAGCCGAAATTTTGGAATATCAAATCTTTGCTGGATCTTTGCTCCTAATTCACCAGTAATTTCATACCATTATTGTTAATTCTTGAATTTTTGCCTTAATTAAGGCACATCATTTCATTGATGCTCTTATCCATTTCACAGTCAACGCAGATCCTGAGCAGCTACATGCCATTCCATCAATTGAGGGCCGATGCGCGCCGACAAACAACTTTCCACAGTCAATTCGATCCTCACATTCCATGGCGATGTTGAACATTTCAGTGAAACTTGTTGAGTCTGACCCCCTTTTTGACTTTGTACATTAGTTTATATGATGTAAATGTTTGTAATAATAATATTAAATGAGTTTTTTGGTGTTTATTGATTTGCTTTGTTTATATTGAATTCAGAAAAGGTCACAGGTCAAATTAGTGCGAAGGAATTTGGGAAAGAGGGTACGAACAGACTTATGGCCTAATAGGGGAGGGGGGTGTGGACCGGGTAAGGGCCTAGCGAAATAAAGCAATATTTTTTGGATGTATTTGTTTATATATTTAGTGTGTGTGTTTGGTGCAAATGGCGGCGCCCAATCCTCCATCTCCTCAGCATGCAACAAGACCGCCGGCACCCTCTCCAGCCCTTCCGTTACCAACTCAGGCACCACCACCACTAATCCCTTTTGAGGATCTTCCAGCGCCTCCACCGCCAAGATCCTGGTCTGTGTCGCCGCCCCCCATAATTGCCGAGCAATGTATCTATTGTCGCGGCTGGTCTGGCTTTTGTAATGGCGGATTTCTCGTTGCGGTATTTTAAATATTATCATTAGGAATTTCTCATTTTCCCTTTTTAGCACTTGAGACCTGGGCAGAATAATTGGAATGGGATCACTAGTGGCGAAATCCGTGAGGGCAGATCAGATAGACAATTGTGATGTTTGAGAAATTTCATGTTAAAATTTTTCCTTCTTTCTTTAATTTGACAAATAAATGGTAACAAATATATATGAATACTTAGGCACAAAAAATTGTGTATGTTGTGGTGTGGTAATACAGATATTTGATATTTAATTAAAAAGCACAAGCGCAATGGTAAAAGCAAAAATATTTGTGTTTAAAGCGGTAGCTTACTTCTTATCAACCTCTCTTCCCCTTTCTTTTTCTCTCTCACTCAACGAAAACCACCAATGATAATGAATTCTTCAGTGTCCTCATCGTAGAGCATTTGATGGAACGTCTTTCCATGCTCAATTAGATCCGCAAAGTTGGCGATTGGGTCTCCACACAGGTAGCAGAACATCTGGTTCCCTTTTGCCTTCGGCGGCTTCTGATTGCTTGTCGATGGGCCTACAGAAAAAGTTTTTATTTACCAAGAAAAAATGCACCAGCTTCCAGATGGGCTCCAGCGTGATTGCGCTTGACATGACGGTCCATCCAGCATTCCATTATTAGGAGGTTGCAAAATTGGCACCCAATGCGTTTGACCGATTCTTAACATTATTTTTTTAACAGATAAATTTATGCATATTAAACCTATTGCAGGGCGTTGGCCCAAGTACTCAATCTCCTCCTCCTCCTCCTCAGCCTTTTTTGTTTCTGTAAAAATATTTTGTAAATATTTAAAAAACTGTTTTTACCCAAATTCATTTTTTGAAGTTCAGCCACAACCTTTCCCTCCTGTTTGTCATCCAAGAACCATTTACGTTTTCGTTGTGGGGGGTCTGATGTGTTTAGCCAAACAGTCTCATCAGTAGTCACCCATAAGGTGTTGTGTGGTTCACAGTCCATTGCTGCTGCACCATCGTGGCTTTTGGTGGTGTCGTTGTCTGGGCAGTTGTTGTCGTTGTTGGGTTTCTTGATCCACCCACAATTTCCTTGTGGTTTCTGATATTCCGTGTCACTTTCCTCGCTGCTGCTGCTGTTGTGCATTTTAATTCTTTGGCTAGCTCTCTTTCTTTTGCATCCAATGTGTGTGTGTGTGCGCTCACTCTATTTATTCCAAATTCCCTGGATGGGGTATTTGGTTCAAGACTCCGCCTATAAGGGTACGATAGTCTGGCTGTTTCGCTCTCACATGCTCCGCCCACATTTTTGATTGGTCAAATGCCTTTTCTGCAAAGAAGGGTCAAAGTCCATTCTGCAAAATGTTCCTAATATGGAACGAAGGCTCATGAGTCAAACACCACAAAGTAATTAATGGCTGAATATTTTGTCCGAAAATAAATGGGTGTGTTCAAAGGTTATTACATCTGGCAAAAAAACCTTTTTAGAACAACAAAAATGAATTCTGATAACAAATCAATATCAACAACAACACTTGTTGAGCAATCTGACATTGCTAATAATCAATCATCACCACCGCCACCGATTCTGGAGGGGCCCTTCTACGATTGCTGTGAGCAGGAGTTGATTGCCCCAACAGCAACATTAAGCTTGGATCTGGACGGACCCTTTTGCGACGATGATCCGCCCGCAAACCTCTATGATGAAGACGATCCACCTCCGACCCTTGAAGCTGCATTGTCGGCACCAGCGGTAGCGGAAAAGGATGACGATCCACCCACCAAACAATGGTTGGTGTTTAAAATTGTTAATCAATTGTTTAGGATAAAATGATCGGAAGAGGAGGGCGGCCGTTGCAGAAGCGACCACGAGGCCTGTTGTTCACCAACCCCAACAATAAGGTGTTGGATGCAGAGCAATTCAGCGGCGCACATTACCGGTGCGTGAATGCCGTACAGGCAGGCGGGATGCAGTATAACGGTAAGTAAATTTGTGTGTTTTGGCACTCTAAAAGTGCAATCAATTATAGCGTTCCGCTTCGCGGCGCAATTTGAGTTTGACAAACTCCACAGGGACCCGTATCCAGAGTTGGAGATCAAGGACATCTTTCGTAAATGTCTCGCCTTTGCACACAAGGGGGCTGTAAACGAAATAGGGATCAAGCCCAATCATTATATCCTCGCGCTCGACGCAGACGTCATGAATTATGGCGAGGATACCCACTTCAAACAAATCAATGAAGCGGTTCTGGATGAATTCTATCGGAAAGTGTTTTCCAAAATTGACCAATCCCTGAAAGCGGAAGGAAGGCCGTCCATAATTGACGGTGTTTTCACCGTCGATGTGATGTCGCTTCAGTTAAAGAGGCAAAGAGGTGCGGCGGGTAGGAAGCGCAAATTGCCGGGCGCGGGCCGGCGAAAGCTGCGTTGGGACTTTCGCTACAACATCTACCCGGGTGCACTGTTGGAGCATGAGGTGGAGTTTCCTGAGAACTACTGTCTCTTTTACGCTCTTGAATGGGCGCGCAACAAACATGCCCTTTCGCGTGGTGCATTCTGCCGTTGGAAGAAGAGCGTCAAACGACAACGTGAATCGGTGAGGAGACTGATGAGCGCGTGCGGAATTCAGGAAGGCCTTCAGGCATACGACATTTCTAATTGTGGGCGCTTCATTCAGGTAAAATGTAGTCTTGTATGTGTGTATGTATTTTTAGTAAGATTTTTTAGAACTATTACGATGATTTGCATCCGGGCGTATTTCGAATATTTGTGTTTGGCACCCACGGTGACTTTAAGCCCATTTGGAGAAGCGCTGCGCGCTACTATGAGCATCCATTGATCCTTTTGTACGATGTGAATGGCCATCATTATGAGCCGGTTGAGCAGCCGGGGCGTCTTTTTATGGCGGAGGGCCAATACTGTTTCTCTGTAGGGTTTTTTATTTTTTATTTTTTGATTTATCCTAATGTTCACAGTGCATGAAACCTTATCGACACCAAAATGAGCACAAAACTGGGTGCCATGCACGGTGCAAAAAGTGCCAACGAATGGGCCTGTATGCACCGTGTAAGCCGGATGGCAAATTCGATCCCGCATCATGTGTGGATTGCTTCAAAACGTTTGACAACCAGGAATGCTACCAACGCCACTTGCGCAGAAAGAACGCCGGCTGCAGAACGGTTTGTGAGCGAAACAAGCTGTGCACAAAGTGTGGACTGGTGTACAAAGTTCGGGTATAATTTTTGTTTGTTGCGCAATTTCAACAAAATTTTGTAGATGAAAAAGGTAAAGCAAACAGAGAGCAATGATGTCAGTGATGATGGCGATGAAGAAAAGAGCGTTTCGCTTGGTTCACGTGACACAACAGAGGGAGAAGAGGATTGTGAAGGTGGCTACAATGATGATGATGGGCAATGTTCGTTTGTAGTAAATGATGATGATGATGATAATGAGGGGGATAATGAATCGGAGAAAAGTGGAAGTGAACAAAGTGAGGATAATGAAACGCAAAACAGTGACAGTAACAGTTCATTCGATGAGCATACAACGGATGAAGAAGATAGTGAAGGTACAGAGGACGAAGATGGAGTTCAATCAAAAAATGGTGTTGGTGATGTGCTTCTGGGCAGCACAACTTCTGATGCGTATATGGAAGATGCAAATGATGTGAGGGGGCAGCGTCTGATTACATTGGAAGAATTTGTCGAGAGGGTCGAGAAGGAGGAGGCTGGTGAGTGCTGGGCTTCAGAGGAAGAAATATCTTTGAAAAGAGATGAAAGAAAAAAGCACTGTGCAAGCAGTCGCCAACGGACAAAAATCAAGATTGAGCGTCCTGATCATATTTGTGGGGAACGATAGTAATAAAAGTTTCTTTGGCATTTTTGAAAATAATTTTTTATTAAGTTGCAAAAAATGCGATCAATTTCACGCTAAACGCCCTTGTTGGATTGTGCCCAGGGAAAGGGCGCAGAAAGACAGACGTATCATTGTGTATGACTTTGAGTCATCCGCTTATTTGCAGCCCCATGCGCACTTGCCACGCTTCCAACATCAGGTTTTGTTATTGCATTTGTTCTTAAAAAGCATTTTTAAGGTCAATTTTGTCTCCGCTTATGTCTGCTGCTATCGTTGCATTGATGCGGGCACATGGATCAAAACAAAGTTGGCCAGAGCGTGTGCTATTTGTGGCAACCGACGCACCTTCACATGGGCCTCTTTTGATTACAAGGGAAGTGATCAACATGTGCACTCAAGGCTTAACACCGATGAGGATGTGTTGCCCTCTTTTGTTGATTGGCTGTTGCATTTTGAAGAGCGCTGTTGCCTTCCAACAGGGACGGGAGCCAAAAAGGAGAGACGGGAAACCTTTGACACAATATGTTACGCCCATAATGGTACGTATGTATATAAAAATGTGATAATACTGACAAAAAACAGGTTCCCGATATGATCACATATTCGTTTTCGGCGAGATCATACGAGCCGGAGGGTTAAAACCAACAATCATACGACAGGGGAATACCCTTTTGCAGATGAAGGTGCGAAAACGTGGGATCATCACGACAACAATATTTCGTGATACGTAAGTGCAGAGTGTGTTCATGGGAAAATGTGTGTATTACAAAGTTTAGGCTAAAAATTATTCCAATTGGCTTAGCAAAATTTGTGAAAACTTTTGACTTGAAAATTCCAGGCGTTGAGGGCAAACAATTTTTCCCTTATAAATATAATCATCCGTCAAACTATGAAATCAGAAATGATCACTTGCCAGAACAGGTATTTTATATTGTGCATCTTCTATGAATATTTTGTGTAGAAGTATTATTCACCTGAAACCATGATGCCCAAAGAGCGTGAGGAGTTCCTCAAATGGTTTGCGCAAAATGAACACAAACAGCAATTCTGCCTCAAAGATGCGCTCGCCGACTATTGTTTTTCCGACGTCCAGATTCTCGTCCATGGACTTGTCGGGATGCGTGCAATGTTTAAGAGCGTAACCGGGGAGGAAATCACCGAGTCAATCACACTGCCAAGTGCATTGATGCGTTTTTTTGTTAGCTCTCTGCGCGAGCACTATAAGGTTGATGGTGTGAATGAAAAAGCGAAGGCCCTTTGGTTGGCATTGACACCACATTTGGGATACGTAAGTTTTTGAGATAGCAAACTGGTAGATATATTTGTGTTTGTATATTGATGGTTTTTTTTAATAAAAGGATCCACACGATCGTCAAAGTCTGAAGGCCATCAAGTATATCAAATATTGGGCACACAAACACGATCAAAATGTGCAATTTTGTGAGAGTTCTGAAGGGGAATATGTGCACAAAGGAAAATACAAGTAAGTGCATTCCGTCAAAATGCACGAGTCATGAGCAAAAAAGTTTTTTTTTATCAGAGTGGATGCCTTTGTAAGGCGCCAGCCTGCCCAAAAAGATTTGGTATTGGAATTTTTTGGATGCTACTACCATGCATGTCCCCTGTGTTTTCCGCGAGACGACCAAATTCTGGCGGATGGGAGGCCGGCGAGCGAAATTCGACGTCGTGATGCGGCGCGAATAGCGGAGCTGGAAGCAGACGGGCTCGAAGTTCGCGTCAAATGGGAATGCACAATTGATCGCCGACTGATTTATAAGCAAGAGATGCGTGACTATTTTGACAAGTGCATTGATACCGGCCCAATCAACATTCATGACGCCTTCTTTGGAGGCCGAACATCTTGTGAGTGGACAATTGGGAGCACGTTGGGTGCAGAAAGATGGGGAGGAGAATTGAACGCAGCAGAAAATGGACATCGTACAATAAAATACAAAGATTTTGTGTAAGATATTTTTAATTTGCCTATATACATATAATTTTCTCTTTTAGTTCTCTGTATCCATTCATGTAAGTGTTTTTATGCTCCAAAATTTAATTGAGATAAAAAAACGGAAAATAAAAATTTTTAGCAATTACTCTTGCGCTTATCCTCGAACACATCCGGTAGTCAAAAAATACAAAGGCTACAATGGGATGGATGTGGATTGGCGCCAGCCTGGGGACATTATTTGCCCCGAGGAGGGTGTGCCGATTCGAGGACTGATAAAATGTTTTGTGGTTCCACCGCTGCACGTAAAAAACCACATACCTGCGCTGCCCTTCCGCGCCACAAACAATGGTCGCCTGCTCTTTCCGCTTTGCAAAACGTAAACACGCACAATTTTTGGGAATATTTCTTTTGAGTGTACCAATAATATGCAAACAGGTGCGCACTTAGCTATCCCGAGGGGTTGACTGATCCGGAATACAGTTGTGAACATAGAGAGGATGCGGAGCGGGGCTTTGTCACCACCACAAACCACGCGGAGCTTGAAATGGTTGTTGTTTTTCTGCTTCTCAACCTAATGCTGGATTTTTTGCAAGGCTCTCTCTGGGGGATATCGAGTCACCAAACTGATTCGAGCCTGGAATTGGCCAAACCCAGAGTGGGATTGGTGTGACGATTTGTTTCGCAATTACGTTCGCCTCTTCATGTGCATCAAATATGAAGGTTTGGAGAGAGAGAGAACAGAGAGTTTAAAGAAAAGAAATTTAGCTTCCGGTTGGCCAGACGATTGTCTGGAGGTGGGCATTTCTGAGGAGGAGCGGATGCGCCGAAAACAAAAGGTTTTGGGTGATGCACTTAGGGAGTCTGGAATTGTGCTAAGTCCGGACAAAATTCAACCAAATCCCGGACTTCGTTATGTGTCAAAAGTAATAGTGCTACTACACAAGAAATATTTGTGTTTCATATGCATATAATAGATTTGTTTGAACTCCCTGTGGGGCCGATTTGGGCTACGCAATCGCCTGTCGCGAAGTGCAATTGTGTTGGATGTGGTAGGATTGGCCAACTACATGGACAATGAGAAAATTGAGATTTCAATGTGCGAACCGTTGAGTGACAGTTGTTGGTTGGTGTGCTACAAGGAAAACGATGAGTGTTTAGTGGAAAATTGTAAGTTCAACAACTGTTGGTATTATTGTATGAATTGGATCCCCTTCAGACGCCTCAAACCCTATTGTGGCGCTCTTCACCACCGCCTATGCGCGATGTCATCTTCTCAGACACCTCTGGGCACTGAATGGGGACGGGCGTGAGGATTGCCGCATTCTCTACATGGACACGGATTCAATGTGAGTAGCATAGTGAAGTTGCTGCCGCTGTAACAGCATCCATAGATAAAGTTTTAGCATTTATGACTACGAAACACGTTTGGGAGATCCGCTGCCGGGTGGGAACTTGCTCGGACAGTTAAAAGGTTTTTTATTGTTAGTGCACTTATCATCAATACTTTTTCACTCCCGAAAATGCACAGATGAATACCCTGATAAGGAAATTGTGGAGCTGCTGGCAATGGGCCCTAAAGCGTACGCGCTGTGGCTCAGATGTGCGCGCACAGGACGGGAGGAATTCGTGAAGAAGTGTCGCGGCTTTGTGCTCAACTTTGAGGCGGACGAGCGCCTGAGTTATGAGCGCATTAGGGAGCTGGTGATGGATGTGCCTCGCTTTGGCCGTGAAAACACCTATGAGGAGTTTGAGTACCGTGATAAAAATTTTCAAATCACACGTGATGGTAACATTTTTACCGTTCCACTGGTCAAACGGTTGCGTCCCACCTACTATAAGGGAGTGTTGCGTGGCCAACAAATTGTTCCATTCGGTTATGTGCACCGTTGCGAATAAACAATTTATCATCATCTGTTCACACAAAATCTGATTCTCCAATCCAATAATGGTCAGGGTAGCCAATAAACTTGACAAGGAATTCTTTCCCTGCACCCTTCTTCTTCTGTTTCCTTGTTCTTAGCACACGCTCCACACGGTATGTCGTCTGTGCATCCACTTGGGTGCGCACCAGCTCCGGTCGGTAGAAGATGCGCTTTTGGCGTGTGCCTCCACCGCTGCCACCATCAGCATCATCAGCCGTCAGCGTATAGTGGGGAGGCCGGGTGCGATGCGTGCGCTCAACAGTGTAAATATGGTCGCTGTAGTTGGGAAAGTAGCCCTTGGAGAACACATGCTTGGCGGCCGGCGCTCGCACACGGTCTCCCGCCTTCAGCAGAGGCGGCAATCCGCTCTTGTTTTTCCTTGGATGAGCGCTGCTGCTGCTGTTGCTCCCAGTGTCACTACCATAAAGGCGGGTCCACACCGCGCCAGCATTTCGGTCATCAATTTGGTTGGGCGCAAGGCCGGTCGCACGTGAGCGTGTGTTGTTGATTGCCGCAAGAAATTGGGGCAGCACACGGGTCCAATCCAACCGGTTTTTCTCACTAAACCACCGATACAGGCGTCCCTTGAGGGTGCGAATGGCGCGCTCCGCAACCGCCGCCTTCTTTGCACTTGTTGCGGCCAATTTTTGCACATCCCGCTCTTGAAAATATGCTCGCATTGGTGCACTCTCAAACTCCAGCCCGCGATCCGTGTACAACCGGTTTGGAAGCCTGGGCAGCTGAGCAAACAGTGTGTCAAAGGCGCGCCTCATGTCCGCTGGCCGTTTGCTGCGCACCGGGGCACCATAGAAGCGGCGGCTCAGCACGTCCACGCCAAGTAGCAGATATTTATGTCCTGCATTGTGTTTTGCGAGTGCTTGAAAGTCTGCCAAATCTGCCTGCAAGTCTAAAAAATGCCTAATTTGTGCAAACCCTCAAAAGAAGCCATATTTTATTATTTGTAAACCTGACAAAAAGCCGGTTGGCACTGTACGAAGGCGTGGAAAGTTTACGCGTCGCGGTTTGAAAAGCGTGTAGGTACGATTGTGCTCCAGGAAGCGCTCCACATCACGCTTCTTGATGTGAGGATGTGCGCGCCGGACCGCTGCCAGCAGTGCCTCTACACCGGCGTACGCGCCCGGGCTCTTCGGATCCGTGTATATTTTGTTTATCCGCTTGTCGTTGTCGTCCATTTTGCGGGCCGAAACTTTGGTACTGCTGCTGCTTTACGAACGCCTTCACCAGTCTGTTGCTGCTGCTGCTGTTGCTTCCGTGCCAGTTGGCTCATCAAATCTTTGTACAGCGGGTCGCTGGCCAGCCTTTGCCTCAACTTTGTGGTTCCGGCCGGTGAGCCAGGCAGGCGTCGAACAATGTGCTCAATGGATTCCCGCGTGTTGGATGCGTGGATTGGTTTTTTGTTCTGTTGTGAGAGGAGAATGTGTTTGCCGTCAGGCGTCAGACCAAATTGCTCAGGCTGTTTTTTGACGTGTTCATACAACCTGTTGATTACATCATTTTGTTTCTCTGCCTTCTGTATCTGTTGTTGCCTCTTCTTTTTTTGTGAAGAATGTTGCAGAGGGGTTGCCGAGGCTGCTACTGCTACTTCAGGAGGCAATGTTGGCGTAACAGGGGGTGACATTCGCGCCTCGGCCCACGCATCATCATCATCATCGTCCGCGTCCTCCCCTTCCAAATCCGCTTTGTTGACCAACACATCGGCTGGCACTTCTTCTCCTTCCCTTTTTGCTCGGCGGGGTCTCAGCTGCACACCGCCCTCCCGACCGGCCCGTGAATGGAGCAGCACTGAAGCGGCCGCCGCCCCCGGTGCAGCACCCTCCACACGCACACGAAGGGGACGCTTGCGGGCACGCTCACGCAAGCGCAAGTAGCCACGAAGTTGTTGTTGGTAGAGCGTTGACTTTTCTCGCGCATTCAACGTCTTTTTTCGCAACAGTTTTTGGGTTTGCTGTGCAGCGCGCCGGACCGGCTCCTGCTCTTGCAGGTCCTCCTTGCTGCCCGCCAACAAACCTTGGTACAGCTCGCGCGGAATGACCACAAATTTATTTGCCATTGTTGTTGTTGTTGTCGTTGATGCCACCGTCGCTGCCGCCGCCACGCGAAATCAGTTGTTTGGCCGCCTCAACAAGCACTGGGGCGAGCAATGAAGTGAACAAAAGGCCTGCGCCGGCGCCTTTTTGTCGTTGTTGTTGTTGTTGTCTGTGTTGTTCAATTAGCTGTCGTGTGCGCTTCTCGGAGCGTGCGCGTGCCAGCTGACGCAACACTCGAGCAAAGGGGATCAACCGTTTGTGTTGTCGTGCCTTCAGGGGAAATGCTCCACGCAAAATGTTCGAGCACACCTCAACAATGGACAGCAGTGCGTCCGAGCTGGCACCCGCGAGCAGTTTTTGAGCTTTACGCGAAGAGCGAGTGCGTGATAGGCGTGACAGGAAATCAAAATTGTGAAGAATGCGCCCCCCAATACACCTTTGTTGTTGTTGTTGTTGTTTGTGTTTATAATGAGGCATTCTTTGGTGCAAACACTGTCAGCGCCGCACCACCTTTGCTGCTGCTTCCCTCCTCTTCTTCTTCACCAGGAAAAATGTTTGTGCGCAGCTTTAGGCAGTCAGGTTGTGTTGCATGCAGTGCAATCTGTATGTCAAAATAAAATGTGGGGAGTGTTTCTCTCTTGAGTGGGCGTTTTTTGTTACCAATAAGTAGCCGTACGGCTCCGCACACGCTTGCTTATATGCGCTCAGGAAGAAGGCGCTCTCGCGCGGAAACAGTTGATGGGCCAGGTTGCGCACCGACAGCATGTCGTTTGGCGCCCGCATCAGCACAATGAACTGGGCATTGGAGCGCGGCACACGCATTGCGCGATCAAAAAGGTTTTGTGCAAGAAAAATCACTGTAAAGTTGTTGTGATGCGACTTCTTTGTGTACAGGTCGGCAAGCCGCTTGCCGTCAATGTCGCCCATCAGGTCGTCCAGGACGAGCACAAACGGGGCAGGCACGCGCGCCAAAAATTCATCTCCAGGCGCGCCAGCGTGCACAATGATGCCACGCCGCTCCAGTCGCGGGATCAGCGCCGTCGAGAACTCACCGTATGCCCAAACAATGGCGCGTGGTGGGGGTGCAAACATGCGCTCCGCATGCTCCAACAACCGGAGCACCCATTGGGTCTTCCCACTGCTGGACGGACCGCTGACCACAATGCCGGACGGGATTGGGAACTTGAGCTGTTCGCCGTCAACAACAACCGCATTTTTCCAATGCAAATCATCATCATCATCATTAACATTGTGCGCCATTAATTTATGTGTGTGCGTGTGTCTACAAAAGCAACAAATGGAAAAGAATTGTGGTGTATGGTGTATTATCGGTAGCGTTTTGGAGGGGGTGGTGGTGGTGGTGGAGGAGGATCAAACGGTTGGTAGTGGTGGTGGTGATAATTGGTGGGGTTTTGTGTTAGTGGTGGAGGTGATGGTGGTGGGTATTGTTGGAGGGACGGAGGGGAAAAGGAGAAGAGCACATTGTTGGCCGCATCAACAACAACATCATCGCCGTCATCGTCACCATCAACATCAATTTGTGCGTCTCCGCCATCATCGCCATCGCCGCCGCCTCATTCTCTGTTGCTGCTGCTGCTGGCACCACTGAAACCGCGGACGCAATTTGAATGCAAAAAAAAACATATACCCACCTGCGTCCTCCATGTTGTTGTTGTTGTTGTTGATGTTCGCGTCGTAGTGTTGTGATGTTGCCGTCGTCGTCGCCATACCGTCCAGCATCAGTGGCAAATTCAGCACCTTGTTGCGCGCACGGAGGCGAATGCGCGTGCCGTCTGTCCAGCTAACACCCACATCAAACGGAATGTAGACGGCGCCGCGCAACCGATTGCACATGATTGTCACACCGTTCGGTTGCAGCACATAGTCCACCTCCACTGCACCACTGTGGCAGCGCGTACAACGGCCGGGCAAGTCCCAGGGCAAGAATCGGGGTGTTTTGAAGCGCGCCGCACTGTAAATGGTCATCCCAGAGGCATTGACAACAAAGTCAATTTCTGGCGGCGATGGAGGTGGTGGCGGTGGTGGTGCCATTGTTGCTTTTGTTGTTGTTGTTGTCATCAGTTGTTGATGATGGTGGTGGTGAGCGGAGGTGTTGCGTTTTCAGGTGCAACTTTTGCGTAAACTCACGATGCAGAGGAGGACAGGCTGCTTCTTTTGTTGTTACCAAAAGTTCTGAAACAAAAATTGTTTTTTTTTTGCTGCTGTTAGGGGCAGCACACAATTTTCCCCACTCTACCAATGGGATAATATTTGCTCCCAACAACAACAATGCAGCCCAGCTCTGGTCTGTGCAAGCGAATTCTGTGTCGTGTGAAGAAGTGCTGTTGTACAGTTATGCCTGTGAGATGTGTGCTAGTTCAATATAATTTAGTGTGCGCGCACCTTTTTTGTTGCTACATTGAACATACACACAAACTCACCCAAATATCCGTTATATGCAGGTGTTGTTGCGGCACTCTGTGCGCTTATGCCGGTGATTTGACGCGACGCCAGGAATATGTAGTGACCCTGGTGATTTTTGTACGCGGTGCGCAGCTGCAGCCCACGGAGATGCTCTAGGAGGCGCTCGCGTACCCCACTGCGCTCAAGATGGACAACCAGATGTTTGTCACCGCACTCGTTGCAGAGCCCAAGAAATTTAGCAATTACTTTTGGCAATGGTTGCACAGCCATTCACCTAAATGTTTGTGCATGTGTGTGTGTGTGTGTCACCCACTGGCTGCTTCTATGATTATTTCGAAACATGTGCAATGTGTGTCGGGGTGTGTCCTCTTCCTATTGATTGCCTATGGGTATTTCGAAATATTCTTATGAAATGAATACTAACCTAACACACACTTTACCGCCACGCCAAAACCATCTACGCATATTCAGAGAGAGAGAGAGAGAGAGAGAGAAAATTATTGAGCAAAATGCTTTCTGGAGGGGATGGCGGCATTGTGGAGGAATTTTTTGAAGTGCCGGCAAGAAAACAAGGTAGCATTTTTCGTTGCTAATTTGTGACTTTTGTCTACATAAATAAAGGAAAATTGGGTGTCGGCATGCGCGTGACCGACATGCACACCAACACATCCAAAAAGAACAAAAAGAGAAAGAGGGATGAGAAAGTGGTTCAAGAGGCAGCAATAGCAACAACAGCAGCAGCAACCGCAACATCAGCAAAACCAAAAGTGGAGGCCTCGGAGGGGACAGTGGTACAACAACAACAACAACAACAAAATGCCTTCTCAAACTCCAACAATTTTTGGAAACTGGGATGCACAAAAGTAAAATAATTTTAACATAATAAATAAAAAATATTTTTTGCCAGCATACATTGACAATGTTGATGTGCAACCAGTGCCGTGAAGAAAACTTTTATGCGGGCAACAAAAAATTTTCACCTGTCGGGGAGCGAATGCATGCCACGTTCACACTTTGCACTGACTGTGCGCAAGCCAACCTGGAGAGCACCGATGCGTGGCTGAACCTGTGTGTGCACAAGCGTCGACACACCTCTACTGTCGAGGAGGCCAACAACAACAACAAGCATAAAGGAAAATGATGCATGACGATTTTGGTATAAATAGGTTGATGGCCACAGAGGACGTGCGAGAGATGATCCATTTCATTATTATTATTTGTACACGAAAAGTCCACCTCACAAATGTCCACCTTTTTTGTTTTTTTACCTTCAAATGTTAACAATGTTGGCGGAAATGGGCCGAATAAAAGCAACAAATTTCGTGTTCAACTCCCGCGCAAACTGCACTTCGATGGCCCTGGCTGGATGGTTGGCCTTGCGTCCATAATTTACCCAAACAGTTGGGCTACCGTTGGGACACTGGAGCGCCAATACATTATTCTACGCATGCGCGACGGGCGCAAACACAGACTGCCACTGCCTCGGACGTCGGCACTCTCCCCAGAACAATTAGAGCGCACACTGCATGCCGGAGCGGTTATGGAATTTGAACGACAAATGCGCACAAGTGGTAGTGGTGGTGGTGCCGCTGAAGAGCAACAACAACATGATCAACCGCGAGCAAAACGACGCACTGATGAAGGCGTGCCGCTGTATCCGCTAAAGTGGACAGAGTCCGAACGCCGTTGGTTGATGGCCCGACGCAAGCAG
>JAEHOL010000046.1:0-14755 GCA_016432905.1 Hoplolaimus galeatus
TGAGCGGTCACGCGTTAGCGAAATGAGCGGTCACGATCAACCGAAACGGCCGGTCACGGTGCTCCGAAATCCGCACCTTGATGACGTACTGCTCATTCGTTTCCGGAAGTCTACTCGGAATCATAAGTTTTATTTGGCTACCCCCGTTACTCGGAACCGTAAACGTCTCCAAGTAACGTATCAGATGCAGACTATTGTCGCCAGAAATCTTCGTTCGATACCCGTGTTGACCTATTCGGAAACGGACGTTGCTGAGTTCGTCATCGATCCATCGGCGAGCGCATCACCCGCTGCGAGTGATCTGCCAGCTGTGACCTAAAAAGAGTCGGCGTGTCTGGGTATTTGTCGGCGGAGTAGGGCGGTGCTGCTGCCGAGTGTCACATGTGACCTAAAGGGGGTATTGGCTCCCGAAAGCCCTGTATCTGCGGCATCTCGCACTGGCTATAGGGATGGTCACAGGTGACCTATTTGGCGGGCAGAAGGGATTTTAGGTCACCTAAGACCTATATGGGTGTGGGTTGGTGTTGAGTGGTGGGTCACTTCTGACTATCATTGTCTTATCGTTCGACTTTCGTTGATGTATAGTCGTGCGCTAAAGCGTTGTTTTCCTGTAAGGAGCGCTTTATCCATCAACCAACCGAGCAGATACGATGAAGAACCGAGTGATTGCTGGCTCTCTGCTTGTCGCTACGTTGTTGTCCGGGTGCGCTGGGACTGGCCGTGGTGGCGACAAGAGCTACAGCGACGACCCCGCTTACCAGAAGCTCCAGGAAACAGCGAAGAACATCCAGCAGTCGCTCACGCAGCTTGCTGAAGCTGAGCAGTACGAGAAGATGAAGAACCGGCCTTCGCAGCCGCGGATCTATGCTCAGATCCGCGGCATGGAGCAGGTCGTGACCATGCCCTGGCACGGCTCTCTCGAACAGGCGGTGAGCAAGCTCGCATCGTTCTCCGGCTACGAAGTGAAGTTCATGGGTAAACCGCCGGCTGTTCCGATCCTTGTGCAGATCGGCGAGTCCCCCGCGAGCATTTCTGACCATCTGCGTAACGTCGGCATCCAGGCCGGTGTGCGTGCGGACATCGTAGTGAATCCTTCGCTTCGTGTTGTGGAAGTGAGGTACACCGATGGCGCCGTTTAAGTGTGGTCTTTTGGCTGCTTGCCTGTTGGCCGCGTCTGGCGCATTCGCCGGACAGGATGCTCCGCCGCCGGACTTGTCGGGCGTCCTCACTGGAAGCACCAATGCAGCTCATGAATCGAGTATTGAAAGCGACATTCCGGCTATCCGTCTCAGCTCGTTGAAAGAAGCGGCTTTGGGATATGGCGTTCGAAGCGGTTTGGCTCGTCGATCCTATGAGATTGGCAAAATGCTGAGTGCCAACGAGTCGCTTCTCGACGGCATTTTTAATTTTGCCGCGCTAGTTCTTGAGCGAAATGTAATGCCCCCGGTTCTGTCCTACGGTCAAGTAAGTTTGAACTTGCCTGACACCGAAACTATCCGCGTCGCTGACGCTACTTACCGCATTGAGAGCCAAGCAAGATTTGTTACTGCGCCGACTAACTGGCGCGATTACTTGCTGCACGACTTCCAATATCAAGTAGAAGTCCCGGCCACGAGCCTGTTGCCGAAAAATGACGCCGAAAAGAAAGTATGGGAGAAATATGTCTCCCAAGGCTGGGATATCGGTTTCAAACAAGCTGATGAAATATTCGGTCAGTCGTTGGCTCGCTTGGAACGAGATTACAAAGGTATGGTTCTTTATAAGAGCCTTCTTGCCAAGGGCATGATTAGCAAGCCCTATGTTGCCGAGTCGAAGATGGGCGTTACCGGAAATGGGAACGAAATCAATATCAATGATCGAGTTCTTCGTATTACGGCGAAGCCGCAGCTGCAAACCAATCCGGCGATCTGGAAGCCGGTGGCGGTGCCGAGATGAGCTCCGTGACCGTTGCTCGTGATCGGCTGACCGGCTATCTCATGAAAGGGGAGGCGGCTCGCTTCAACGATGCCGATTTCGACCAGGTGCTCATCCATGCAATGGACATGGAAGCGTCTGATGTCTACTTCAAGACTTCCCGCCCGGTGGTTGCCCGGGTGCATGGGCGACTGGTTCGCCTCACTACCAGGCCGCTGCAGCATGCTGAGGTGGTTCGTCTGGTGGTGCTGATGTACGGGGCTAACGCCGAGGTTGAACTTCGCAAGGGTACGCCGTTGGACCAGGCCTTCTCAGTGAAGGTCAACCGCGAGAAAGACTACCGTTTCCGCTGGTGTGCCACCGGCGTTCGCATTGATGGTGCTTTCGGCATCTCCGTGATCATGCGGGAGCTGAAAGAAGTTCCGCCTGCAGCGCGAGAGGAGGAGTACCACGCGGATCTCTGGCGGGCTCTGTTCCCACTGCAGGGTCTTGTCTTCATCACGGGGGAAACCGGCGCCGGCAAGACGACGACGCTCGCCTCGTGGATTCGCAAGATCGCCGAGGATCCCGAGTCCGACACGCACATTGTCTCGTTTGAGGCGCCGATCGAGTACCGCTTGGACTCCCTGGCAACCACGTCCTGTGAGATCGACCAGTCTGACGTGCCGGCCGACGTCGCTTCGTTCGCTCTGGGAGTCGTTAACGCACTGCGTCGCGATCCAGACGTAATCCTGGTAGGTGAGTCGCGGGACGCCGAAACCATCAAGGCGGCGGTGCTCGCAGCGCAAACGGGTCACCTCGTCCTCAGCACTCTTCATAGCAACAGCGTACAGACCACTTTCCTGCGGTTGATCCAGGCCTGCCCGGTCGAGGAGCTCTACTCGATCATGGGGGCTGTGATCGGGAACATCGAAATCATCGTCTGCCAGCGCTTGGTGCGCTCCACAGATGGTCGTCGTTGCGCTGTGCGGGAACACCTGGTGTTCAACAGCTACATCCGCAACGAGCTGCTCAAAACGGCCGCAACCAACATCTCGCTTCTGCCGTATCGCGCCGGCCAGCTGCTGGCCCAGTTCGGCCAGTCGATGTTGCAGGACGCGGAACGTCTGCACGCGGAAGGACGCATCGATCAAACGCAGGTGGATCTGTTCCGGGCGGAGGGCGAGGCGGCCGAGGCGACCTCGCAGGCGCCGTTCGGTGTGCTGGAGGTGGCTCATGCCTAGAAAAAACGAATGGCGTAATACCGCCCTCACGGTGCGGTTCTTCATTTTCGATGCACGGGCGGCGTTCCCGTTTGCTTTGGCTCTTATGCACATTCGGCCGTGGACGATGGGCGCAGCGCTCGCAGTGTTTGTGCTTTTCGGGGTGCTGGAGTGGCTTGGAATTTCAATGGTGGTGGCTTTACGCGCCCTGCGCAGTTGGATCGCCGGGCCGGTTCGGTACGGCGTTGCGTGGTGGCACAAGCCGCAAAGAAAAATCAAATAAGGGGAGCATGATGGCTTCGAAAAACAATTCTCCGGCCGCGGTCGGAGCTGATGATGTAGTACTCGCGGTAGTAGATGACGGCTTCCGCCAGATGAAAGGGCTGGCGAGCGACGCGCTGATCGCGCATCCATCTCTGGCCCGGGCAGGCTTCACCTTGTCCCTGATCGGCGGTGGCGACGGGGATGCAGGCTTGGGCGGCTACCAGACCAGCGGGCGCGAGTACACCGTGGATCCGCAAATCGACGGCGAAGACACTCGCTTCGATGATTTCTCGACCAGCGAAATCAACCGCGTCCTAGTGCACCACACGCTCCATTCGCTCGGGCTTTCTGGAAAACGAGTGGTATTGGCCACCGGCCTGCCGTTTCAGTCGTTCTTTGTTGCCGGCAGCAGCGAGCCCAACCAATCCCTCATCGATCGCAAGATGGCGAACCTCTCCGAACCCGTCGAACCGCTGGGCGGGTTGCAGCCCATCCAGATCATCCAGCAGCGGGTGACGGCACAAGGCCTGGTGGCCTACATCGACTACGTCGTCGACGACAACGGCAATTTCAAGTCCGATGTTGAGATGGACGCTCCCGTTGCCGTTATCGACATCGGTGGGCGCACTACTGACTGTGTCACCGTCTATGGCGGCGGCAAGCTTGATCACGTGGGGTCCGGTACCGGTGTGGTGGGCATCAGCAATGTCTACGACATCATCGAGAACGAGCTCAAACGTAAGTTCGGTGCCAGCAAGATCCGCCTCTCCACGCTGGAGCACGTTGCCCGGCACCGCAACATCCGCCTCAGAGGTCTGCAGCACGATGTCGGCGACATCGTCGACGCTGCGGTAGCCGAGATCTCGCAACAGATCATCCGCGAATCTAAGCGCCGGATTGGCGATGCCGCCGAGATGCAGGCGGTGATCCTGGTGGGCGGCGGTGCTGCTCTCATGTCCAACTGCTTGAAAGAAGCCTTCCCGCACCTGCTCGTACCGACGCGCCCGGAGTTTTCCAACGCTCGCGGAATGCTCAAGTACCTGAAGATGGAAATCGATGTCGATGCGCTTCTCCAGGAGCTAGCCGGGAAGTCCCCTGCAGAGCAGCAGCGGGTGATCCAGGCCCTGGAGGCAATCGCGGACTCCTCGGGGCAGGAGGCCTGATTCATGGCCAGGACGACCAGCAAGAGTTGGGAGCGTTACGGGCGGAGATTTCTTCTCCGCCTCTCCTTCAAGCGTCCTGCCGAGCTGGCTGTTATGGATGAGTTCGATCGCCGATCAGCCGAGCTCGGTAAACCTGACAAGGAGTACCTAAAGCTGTGCCTCTCCGTGGGAAATCAAATCCTTTCGGCAAAGGCTTTAGGCTCTGTTAGTGTTGCGTTATCAAACAACGAAAGTAATAATACGCAAAAAGACGAAGTGCGATTTTCAAGCAATGAAAGTCGCGTGGAAACCACTGTTGTGGAGCAGCAGCAAGCCCAGGAGCCGGAGCCACCGAGCGTGCCCCGGAACGCTGCTCAGCAGGAGCGGGAGGCGACACCTCCACCTGCTGCCGAGCAGGGCAGGGCACCGTCCGCCAAGGGTCTCCTTGGTGGGCTCATGAGGCACGGCTAGACACAAGACATAGGGGCTTCAAGGCGGATGAAAAAATTAGTTTTGATTGCAGCGGCGATGGCGATATTGCCCGTTGCTGCTCATGCGGGTTTCTTCGTCACGGAGGAGCCTCCGGTGCGACCGGCGCCGTCTCCTGCTGTGCCGGCGGCGATGAGCCGTCCTGCATCCGCTGCGGTAGCCACTGCAGCGCCGCCGACGGCCGTAATTCAGCCAGGCGCGACTACCGGCCTGTCGGTTGCATCGGTGCCGGCTGCAAACGTCGGCGGCTTTACCCTTCTGGCTGTCACCTTCGTTGGGCAGCCCTCCGGGGAGGTAGAGATTCGCCGCGGCTTCGGTCGCCAAGTGCGGATCACCGAAGCGCTGAAGCAGATTGCGCCGGTGGGTTGGCATGGGTACCTGAAAGCGGAAATGGTTGGCCGTGTCGACAAAGGCAAATTGGTCGACTGGCGTGGTGGCCGGCGCTGGGTGGAGGTCCTCGACATTCTGGCAACCGAGCAGGGTCTCTCTGCAGAGGTCGACTGGAACAAGCGCGAGATCTTCATCGGCGAGAAACGCCCGGTGTACGCGCCGGCAACTGCTGTAGCAGCGGCCAAGGTGCCGCCCCCGCCTCCGCCGAAACCTCAGTGGGTGGCCAAGCCGGGCAGCACGCTTAAAACCTCCGTCCAGGAGTGGGGCAAAAAGGCTGGTTGGGACGTGGTGTGGAACGCCGACTACGACTACCCCATCAAGGCCTCGCTCACTTTCGAAGGGTCTTTCCTAGACGCCATTACCACGCTGTTCCGGAGCTACGAGAAGGCTGAAAAGCCGTTCTGGGTCGACGTGTACCAGAAGCAAACTCCGCCCGTCCTGGCCATCTCAGCGAGAAACTGAACATGAATTTGAAGCCTTTGATCGCGAGCTTCCTGCTCGTCGCCGCAAGCGGCTGCACGATCAGCAATGTCAACGACACCATGCGCCGTGCCGAGGATGCGAGCGAGTCGGCCGAAGGCCTCGCCGCCAGTATGCGGTCGCGCCAGGATACGCCGGCAAGGCCAACCGTTCGCTACTCCGACACTCCGTGGGTATCGACTCGCCCAATCAACCTGAAGATCGACGGGATCCCGGACGCGCTTAACTGCGACATCACCTACTCGCCGACGGCCGACGTCGACATTTTTCAGGTCGGTCAGGAGATCACAAAATGGTGTGGCATACCGGTTCGTGTCACTCCGGATGTGACCCTGACAGGCAGTAGCGCTTCTAGCTTCTCGCTGCCTCCGCTGGGCGAGCAACAGGGCTCCGCCGCCAATCCTGGCGGCGCCATGGGGCTTCCGCCGCTGCCGGCACTGCCCCAGGGGGGCTCGGCATTGGGGGCATCGTCCGGTGGCCGCAATTTGTCTATCAGCGGATTAAAGTGGAAGGGCGGCCCGGCCAAGGGGCTGCTCGATATGGCTACCGTGCGTCTGGGACTCTCCTGGAAGTATAGCGCTGCGGAAAACCTGGTCACTATCTTCTACGTCGACACCAAGACGTTCCGCCTGTATGCAATCCCTTCGGTCACCGACATGACTTCTGTCGTGTCTTCAGGAACCACTTCTGCTGCTGGGGTAAGCAACTCCGGTACCAGCAACTCAGGCAGTGGCGGTGGGATATCGGGCAACTCCGGCAGTTCGCAGTCCACCGGCGTCACTATCAACACTGATATCACCAAGGATATCGGAAACAGTGTTCAGTCGATGCTCACTCCGGGCGTGGGCCGAATGTCGATGTCTAGCTCCACCGGCACGATGACGGTAACGGACACGCCTGAAGTGCTTGCCCGTGTCGGCGACTTCCTGAACGGCGAAAACAGCAACATCACCAAGCAGGTCCTTCTCAACGTCAAAGTCCTGAGCGTGACCTTGACCGACAAGGATGACCTCGGCATCGACTGGAATCTGGTCTACACGGCCGTAAACGGCAAGTGGGGCATCGGCTGGAAGAACGTCACCCAGGCGGATGCTGCAGCAGTACAAGGCTCGGTCAGCATCCTCGACACAAGCAGCCAATGGGCTGGATCGAATTTGCTGGTTAAGGCGTTGGCCCAGCAAGGTCGTGTATCGACTATTACCAGCCCATCCGTCACCACGCTGAACCTGCAGCCAGTGCCTGTCCAGGTCGCTCGCCAGACGAGCTACCTGGCCAGCATTCAGACCACCAATACGGCTGACGTAGGTTCGACCACTTCGCTGACTCCTGGGACCGTCACGTCCGGCTTCAACATGAACCTGCTTCCCTACGTGATGCCGGGTAAAGAGCTACTGCTGCGCTACTCGATCAACCTCAGTGCGCTGAAGCAAATCCGCCAGGTCTCCAGCGGCGACAACACCATCGAGATTCCCGAGGTCGACAACCGAATTTTCTCGCAGATGGTCAAGCTGCGGTCCGGTGAGACGTTGGTTCTTTCGGGCTTCGAGCAGTCCGTGGACAACGGCAGCAAGGCAGGCGTTGGTAGCGCGAGCAACTGGCTGATGGGCGGTAGCCTCAAGCGTGACAACAGCAAGGACGTCATCGTCGTCCTGATCACTCCGATCGTGGAAGGTTGAGCATGGGCCCGATGGAGGATGAGGTCATCTCGACGCCGGTCACCGTGACAACGGTGAACGGACAGAGCTTCGTCAGCGGCCTTTTCTGGCAGCCACTGAGCAAGCCGCGGGCCTACATGCAAGAGGCCCGGGAGATCGGAAAGCGCGAGAAGATGGACATCGTGGCGATTCGTCACGGGAGCATCATCCAGGCGGGTTTCGTCTCGAAGAACGCTGGTGTGACCAAGGGCATGTACAGCCTGGCCGCTGCGCTAGCAGGAGCCTTGGGTGAGTCCTGGCTTGGCGTGTTTGCCCTTGGTGCCGAGCGCTACGCGCTGGTCGGCGTGAAAGATGGTGCGATCCTTCCGGGTTGCGACATCGTGGGTGATCAAGTCGAGATTCAGGAAAAACTGCAGATCTTCCAGGCGTTCTTTACCGACGAGAACGACAAATTCTTTTCTCCACCCGAGTTTGGGTTTTCCAACAACGAGCTCTACCTCGACAAGGTGCTGGTAGCATCCAGCCTCAAGAAAGAGTACCGGCTCAAGCAGCTGACCTTCGGCCTGACCTCGAAGGAGTGGGGCGTTGTCGGCGTACTGGGCGTCCTTGCCCTGGTCGGCGCTGTTGTGTTCTTCCAGTGGAAGGCCGCGGAAGAAAAGCGGATCCGTGAGGAACGGATCCGCATTGCAGAAGAGCAACGCCTTGAGCTGGAGCGCCTGAACGAAAAAGCCCAGCAGGAACAGTCGCTGCAGGCTCTCGAACACCCGTGGGCGAAGATGGCCGAGGTTGATGGCTTTTGGCGCGTCTGCTTTGCCCAGGTCACCAAGCTCCCTCTGGCTTTCGACGGCTGGGTGTTCCAGTCCGCCCGTTGTTCTTTCGACAAGGTCGACGTCACCTACTCGCGCACGGGGAACGCCACGGTAGGCGATTTCATCATCGGCGCTGCCCCACGTTTTCCTGCCGCCGAGCCCGCCTTCTTCGAAGAGGGTCAGGCGGCAGCTGTACATGTGCCTCTCGACATGGGGGTAGGCGGCGATGAGGACCTGGAGCAGATGAATCCGCTGCTGAACAGGTTCTCCTCTCATTTCCAACGTCTCGGCTTGAAGCCCGTCATCAACGAGAAGGCCACAGAAGAGCAGCGGCAGGTGATGCCCGGCGAGGATCCGAACGATCCAAACGCGCCGAAGAAGCCCGAGCCGTTCTGGCGCACGTTCACCTTCAGCTATGAGTCGCCGCGGGCGCCGAACGAAACGCTGTCTGGGCTTGCTGGTCCTGGGCTTCGACTGACCGAGATTTCGGTAAACCTCAACTTCGAATCGGCCCAACTGACCTGGAAGGTCGATGGAGAGATCTATGCCCAAAAATAAGATGCCTGCTGCGATCGTAATCGCAATGTTGGTCGTATCGTCCAGTGCGCTCGCTGCCGACGCAACCGTGGGCGACCTGACTCAACTGCAGGGGCAGGTGCTGCTCAAGAAAGCGCAAGTCGACCTGGCCAGGCAGGAAGATGAGCTGCGCAAGCTCAATGGCGGCAGCGCCGGCGGGGTCCCGATGGGGTTGTCGTCGGGCGGCCTCGCTGACGCAGGTACTCCATCGGTTCGATCTGTAGCGGGTGTCAACGGCAAGCTTTACGCGACGTTTGTTTATTCCTCGGGGATCACGGCCGATGCTGCAGCCGGGGAAACTATTCCCGGCGGATTCAAGGTCGTACACGTCACCGTGGACAAGGTGGAGCTGCAGAAAGGAGGTCGACGGTTCCAGGTGGGCTTCGCCTCGCACGCACCGTCGGCAGGTGTCGCTAACGGCATGAATCCTGGGATGGGGCAGCCTGGATACGGCGTACCTCAGCCGATGCTTCCTGGCTTGAATCCGTAAAGGGGCACGGAGAGAGCATATGGGCGTTCCTGCGCTGGCTACTATCGAAACACCTCGTGAGGTGCTTACCGCTCCCGGCGGGAAGTACTCTATCGATGAGAAGCTGCGGGATCTACTGTGCCTGACCGATGACCTGGTGCTCCATGTCTCGGCTTCGCACCTCGGCGATCCGTATGTGCTCGGCTTCATGGAGCGTCTGGGGCGTAGCAAGGTCCGCTATACCCTGCAGAAGCACCCGTTGCCGGAGATTCGCGAACTCTATGCCAACGCAGCGGCCGTGCGGCCGGCGATCGCTGTCGCCAAGCCGGTCGGTCTGATCGAAGAAACCACGCCTCGGCAAGTGCAGGTGCAACGTCTCGTCAAGGACGCGATGACCTGCGGCGCGAGCGATATCCATTTGACCATCGACAAGACACGGCATACCGCGCTCGTTGAGTACCGGGTAAATGGGGATCTGGTCGTCAAGGACCAGATCCGGGCGGAAGATGGTCAAGCTATCGCTTCGACCATCTACCAGTCGATGTGTGACGTAGCGGATCCAACCTACAACGACCTCCAACCGCAAGATGCCCGTCTGAAGCAGTCCTTCGTGAAGGCCTGGGGCCTGTATGGCGCCCGCATCGCGACCAGGCCGACCGACAAAGGGACGTTGATGGTCATGCGGTTACTGCGGAGCTCGGCCGGCGGGTCGCTGGAAGAGCTCGGCTATCTGCTGGAACAGATCCAGCTGATCACGCGCATGATCCAACGCCGCAAAGGGATCATCATTTTTTCTGGCCCGACCGGCTCAGGTAAGTCGACCACCCTACAGCGCGTGTTGAGCGACCTGCTGGAGCTGTTTGAGTACAAGATCCGCTTGCTGACGATCGAGAACCCACCGGAATACGAGATCGGCAAGGGTAGGGCGATTCAAACCCCAATTCTATGCGACTCGGACGATGCTGAAGCGGTATCCCAGGAGTGGGCGCGCTCGATCTCCAACACGCTTCGTCTCGATCCCGATGTCCTGATGGTGGGTGAGATCCGCGATCTCGCGACCGCAAAGGCGGCTTTCACTGCCGCGATGACAGGGCACCAGCTGTGGACGACGCTCCACGCGAACGATCTCGTCGCTATCGTTGAGCGCCTGAAAGACCTCGGCATTGAGATAAGTCTCCTGACGGATCCCATGTTGATGACCGGGCTCATCAACCAAGAGCTGGTTAAAACGCTCTGCAACAGCTGCAAGCTGCCGTTCGTACAAGCCAAGGCCCAACTGCCATCTGACCTCATTGAGCGTGTGGAGCGCTTCTGCACGCCCAGCACCGTTTACGTGTGTGGCCCAGGTTGTTCTGACTGCAACGGCACGGGTGTGCGCGGTCGGACGGTGGTCTCGGAGGTCATGATGCCGAACAAGGGGTTCATGAAGGCATTCCGAGAGAAGGGCAAGGCCGACGCCAGGGCTTACTGGGTCGACCACATGGGCGGCATCACCAAGAACGCGCACCTCATTCGCCTGATGAACATGGGGTGTGTGGATCCGCTGCACGGAGAGCGCGACATCTGCACGCTCGACGAAGACGAAATCACCCTGAGGGATTGAAATGCAGTTGCACGATTTGATGGCCAGGCTGGATCTCGCGGTGATCCGACTGCAGTTCTACGGCTCTATAAGGATGGAGCTCTACGAGGCGCTGTCGTTGCTCCTGGAAAACCGAGTGCTCCTCGATGTTGCATTGAAGGACATGTACAAGATCTATAGTGAGAACGGGAAGAAACCGAAGCGAGCGCTCGCTGCGGTGACCTACGACTGCTACCGTGAGGTGGCCGACGGCAAGCCGCTATCCAAGGCCTTGGCAAAGTGGGTTCCCTATCAGGAATACACGCTGATCGCCGCTGGCGAGCGTTCTGGCGATCTGAAGACCTCATTCGACAACTGCGGAAAGATCATCACGGCCAAGCAGGACATCGTGGGAGCCATCCTGCTGGCTACGGTGTATCCGTCGTTCCTGATGGCCATGGTCTGCGTGATGCTGGTGATGGTGTCCACCAAGTTGGTTCCCAAATTGGCCAGGACCTCTAATCCAGAGACCTGGTCCGGCGCCGCGGCCTTCCTCTACGAGATGTCCCAATACGTCGTCCATTACGGGGCGATCACCCTGGCCGGCATTCTGATCTTCCTGTTCCTGGTCTTCGCCTCGCTTCCATATCTGCGAGGTGGACTGCGCGTCCACCTCGACAAGCTTCCGCCTTGGTCGGTGTATCGAATGCTCCACGGCTCGACGTTCCTCCTCAACGTCGGCGTGATGATCCAAGCAAACGTTTCCCTGCAGGACTCCCTCCGGATGATGGCCGCGGAAGCGAGCCCGTGGTTGCGCGAACGCCTTAATGCCGCCTTCTACGGTCTGGGTATCGGGGGGAACCTGGGGGTCGCGTTGAGCAAGGCCGGATACGACTTCCCAGATAAGAAGGCAGTCCAGTTCCTCATGATCCTGTCGGGCAAGGATGGTTTCGAAGATGCGTTGAGCAACTTCGGTGATCGATGGCTGAAGAAGAGCATCAAGCAGATCCAGTCGGCCGCAAAAATGGCAATCGCCGGCGGGATCATCACGGTCGGTGTGATTCTGATGACGGTTATTTCGGGGGTGTCGGGCATCCAGGACGCAATTCAGGCGGTAGCGAAGTGAACAACAGCAAAATCCCAACCACAGAGGTAGCTATGGAAAAAGCAGCAGAAGTAAAGCCAGTTCAGCCTGGCATCAATCGCAAGGCCCATGCGAAGAAGCAGGCGGGTTTCGGGGCTATCGAGATGATCGTGGTGCTCATCATCGTGATCGGCCTGCTGGCCCTGGCGGCGAGTCGCTGGGACACCCTGTTCGGTAGCAACGAGGCCGCCGAAGAGATCTCCAACGTCAACATGCTCATGGCTGGCACCAAGAACCTGAAAACCTCTTCCGGCTACGGCGCTTCCGGTACGAACCTGGTGCCGGCGCTGATCAAGGCCGGTGCTGTGCCGAAGAACATGACCGTTACCTCCGGCGCGCTTTACAACACCTGGGGTGGTGCTGTGACCGTGGTATCCACCGGTACCGGTTTCACGGTCGCGTCTGCCGCTGTTCCCGAAGGCGTTTGCCTGACCTTGGCCACCAAGCTGGCCCGGGGTGGGGTGTACTCCACCAGGATCAACTCCGGTACCGCGATCATTGGTGAGGTCACCCAGGCTGCTGCGACCGCCGGTTGCAGCAGTGCCACCAGCAACTCCCTCACCTGGGCGAGCAACACCTAATCTGCCGGTGGCAGTAAGGGAGGGGTATGAGCGGCCCAGAAAACCATTCGCCTAAAGAGTTCGGCTGGATCGATCTCTACATTGGTGAGGGCTACAGCGACATGAAACAGGTGGCCGGGGCGCATGCGCCCCGGATCCCTGTGCCAGACAGCATGCAGGAGCTTATTCATGCACTTCGCCAGAAGTGCATGGAGGGCTACGCCACGCATGGTGAGTCCGAGTTTGCGGTGATCCACGAGGGTACGATGCTGCGGGTCACCCAGATGACCGACGTGACCAACAGCAACGTCTTTTTCATTCGGCGACCGGAGGCGGAGATCCGCCGCTTCGCGACTCTGGGCCTGCCTCCGCACGCGGTAAAGCTCCTGCTCGATAAGGGGACGCGGGGGCTGATCCTTTTCGCTGGTGAGATGGGGGTCGGCAAGACGACCTCTGCAGCATCTCTCGTGGTGGAGCGCCTGATGATTCATGGCGGCGTCGCTATCGCGATTGAGGATCCGCCGGAAACGCCTCTGAACGGGCTGCATGGTCCTGGCCGTTGTATCCAAGTGCCGGCGTCGCGAAAGGCTGGTGGATACCGCGAGCACCTCATCAAAACGATGCGAGCCAGTGCGGACCTGATCCTCATTGGTGAGATTAGGGACACGGCCGCCGGCGTCGAGGCAGTCACCGCGAGTACCAATGGTCGCTTGGTCATCGCGACCATACACGGTCGTGACATTCCTGATGCTCTGTCGAGGATCTCGACCTGGTGCGCGGAGCTGCCGAACAACAACGACCTGCTTGCCGACGGTCTGAGTGCAGTCATCTGGCAGACCATCAAACGGCAGCCTGGTCAGCCTGGTCGACTGATGGTCAAGACGCTCTCCATTGGCGCAGGCGATACCGGGATCCGGGCCAAGATCCGGAAGGGCGAGTTTGGCCAGTTGCACCAAGACATCGAACAACAGCTCCGGCAGGCCTCGTGGAGCACCGAAAACCTATTTGGAGGGACGAGAACATGAAGGCGAGAGGCAGGGTATTGCGGGGTGCGAAGAAGCAGCAGGGCTTTGCCGCGATCGAAATGATCGTGGTGCTGATTCTGGTGATCTCCGCCCTCGGGATCGGTGCCCAGGCGATGTTCGATCACGCGGACAACATGGCCGCGCAGACCACTGCCGATCACCAGAAAATCATTTCCGACGCGGCTGCAGCCTATATCAAGGACAACTACGCCGCGGTCGTTGCGGCTGCAGGGCCGACTACGCCGGCGACGATTACCACGACGATGTTGAAGAACACCGGGTACCTGGAGACGAGCGTCGCCGACCTGAACAGCTTCGGCCAGGCCTACAGGGTACTGGCGATCGAGCCGACGCCGAATAAGCTGCAGACGCTGGTTGTCACCACCGGCGGTGAAACCATTTCCGAGACCAGCATTCGTCGGATTGCCAAGCAGGTGGGCGCTCGCGGCGGCTATGTCTCGAACGTCGACACAGCCCGGGTGGAGGGCTCGTTTGGAGGGTGGGGCGTGCCGCTGGCGTCCTACGGCGTTTCCCCGGGGGCAGGGCACTTGGCGACCGCTCTGTTTTTCGACGACGGCGCCCTTACCAACGACTACCTGTATCGAAACTCGGTAGCGGGTCACCCCGAAGTGAACCGGATGAACACCTCGATCGACATGGGAGGCAACAACCTCAACAACACCGGCACGGTGAACGCTACTACAGCAAACATCACCGGGAACGCTGCCGTCGCCGGCAACGCAACCGTCGGCGGCACGATCAAGGGGCAGACGGCTGACATTACCGGGGAGACCTATACCGGTGGGTGGTTCCGTACTCGCGGGGATAGTGGTTGGTACAACGAGAAATGGGTCGGCGGTTGGTATATGAGCGATCCGACCTGGGTGCGCTCGTATGCAAACAAGAACGTCTACACCGCCGGCGAGATGCGCGGGGGCAAGTTGACCTCGGAAGGGAGGACCGAAGTAGGGGAGTACCTCCAGCTCAACGGAGTGGCAACTGAGGGTGCCGGATGCTCTCCGAATGGCCTTGTAGGCCGCAACGCTGCTGGCCTCACACTATCTTGCCAATCCGG
>JAEHOL010000047.1:0-14741 GCA_016432905.1 Hoplolaimus galeatus
TCAATCAGCTTACGTGCCACCTCCAGCACATAGCTGCGCGTCAATTGGCCAAACCGACGGGTCCAACTTTTGACGCATCTCACTTTTGCTCTTTTCAGATGGAGCAAGAGCAACTCACCGAACAATCGTCGCGCACTTTGGCCGTCCACAACCAACCTGAGGACGGTCAGCAGACCGGTCCGTCTCCACCAGCGGGTCCGGAAGCAAATGCAAATGTGCCGCCGCAACCAATCCGTACCACACGCACACGTACTGCGGGGCTGCGCATCCTTCGTGACCTCATTGCTGGCGCTGTCGACGGAGTTGCTGAACGCATTCTGGCTGCAAGACGATGTTTGGAAGACAACAAAGGAGATGATGTGGAGGCTCTGACTGCTGTTGTGGTCTTCCGCGCAGAATACCGTGCTCTGGTGCTTGCAAAGGACAGTTTGCAGGAGCAACTCGACAAAGGTATCAATTTGGTGAATAACATGCCGGAGGAGGACCAGGAATTCGCCTACCAAATGATCACCGGCAACTTCCCGCGTCATGCACAACCACTGGGGCTCCGAGCGGCACCAACTCCGGCTGACCTTGTTGCTCTTGCTGACCGAGGGATGCGCGAAATACAGGCAGTTCTGGCCGCAGCAGAGACAGCAGTGGAGGTTGAACAACGCAACGCCGAAGCTGAACAACGCCTTGCACTGACTCTCCGCTCTTCCGCAGCAACATCAGTCCACTCAAAGGCATCAAAGTCAGGGTGGTCATCAGCGTCTCATCACAGCAGCCTCAGCAGCAAAACCATCGACGACCCGCGCGAGTACACATCATTTCGCCACGACAGCAGTCACCAGAGACAACTTGACTCAGCTGAAGTGGCACGACGGCTCCGCGGTATAACGCCACCACCACATGGAGACGTAGTGGACAACATGCGTCTGCTTGGAGGACAACGTCTTCAATACTCCATTCTGGATGCTCCACCGCCTCCTCCACCGCCAGTAACTACCGTAGCGGCTACAACTGGACAACAACGAACCGTTCAGTTCGGCCGGTCGGCCGCGGCGTCATTTTCTCGTCCAGTCGTTGGTTTTTCCTCGCCTCTGAACGTGCCGAAACTGTCTCCAACGCGCTTTTTCCACAACCTCAAGCAAACGGGAGCAGCTGGGGCCGGAGGAAAACAACTGACTTCGACGCCAAAGCCGACAACAGTGCCTCAGACAACGACCACCATCACCTACACAGTCTCGTCGCACAACTACGCAACACAAATGGCTACCGGGTACTCTGCGCACTCTTTTGCAGGCACCGCGGCTCCGCCACCTCCAACTACAACTGTTTGGCCAACAGCCGCGACAACTGCTCCGCCCTTCACTCTTGCGCCCCCAACTCCAGTGTACGCGCCAACGGTGACAACAGCGGCTCACCATGTGCCAACAACTACTGTGTGCTATTACGTGCCAACAACTGCTGGGCCTATGTTTGTGCCAGTGTCTGCAGCACCCCCGTATGTGCCAACTACAACTACCTACCATCCGTCAGCGGCTGTTCCACCACCTTACGTGCCGTTAGCGGCTGGTAGGCCGCCGTCTCCACCAATTGTGCCTGTGGCAGCGCGCAAGCATCGCCGAGGGCACTCACCAGTGTCCAAGCTCTGTTCTACCTTCGAGACTGTGCGTCTTCAACCACCTACCTTCTCCGGCGAGCCGAAAGACTGGTTGCCATTCTGGCAATACTTCAAGCGTGCGGTGGATGAACAACACATTCCGGCATACGAGAAACAACTCCATCTCATCCGCTGCTTGAAGGAGGGATCATCTGCGCGAAAGCTCGTGGAGGTCTACCCAGCGTCCGACGCCAACTACAGCAAAGTGGTGGAGATGCTTCATCAGCGTTATGGGGACCCCGACAACTTGCTTCGATCGCTGCAAGCACACCTTCAGCATCTTCCACCAGCAAAGGACAACACCAACAGTTTAACAGCCCTCCTTGACGACTTTGAGCGCACTTTGGCACAACTGGAACAACTCGGCGCAAATGTTGATGAGCGGGCCTACGGGCCGCTGCTGGAGTGCAAACTACCCGTCCGCTTCCTCACTAAACTGCGCGAACAGGAGTGCCTTTCTGGTCGGGTCTGGAACGCGCGCCAGTTCCGTCAGATGGCCTCAAACATGGTGCAGTGTCAGCGTTCAGCCGAAGCAGCACTGGCAGCAATGCGCAGCGAGGAAAAGAAGGAAGAGAAGAAGGAAGAGCAACGCGACAACCGCGACAACAAGGGCAGCAACCGCGGCAACAAATCGGCAAAGGACAAAGACAACGTGCAACGTGTCTTCGTCGCCGCAACTGCTCCTTCACCTCAGCAACAACGCAAAGGTCGCCGCTCTCCTCGTCAAGAGTGTTCCTTCTGCGTGAAATCTGGTCACGTTCCCAGCAACTGCCCAACTTACCCAACTGCCCAACAACGCCGCAAACGTGCCGCGGATCAACAACGGTGCTTCTGCTGCCTCTACACAGGTCACTCAGCAAAAGAATGCACCTACAAACTGTACTGCCGTTTATGCGGGAAGGACAACCACCACTGGTTGCTCTGCACCAACCCAACCAACAACAGCACAAACGAGAAGGCTGGCAAGCCTAAACCACCTTCTCCTCCGCCCTCTCTGCTCAAGAAGGAAGTGCCTGACCCACGCAACAAATCACCGCCGGTCAAACAAACGAAGCAATCAAATCAGCGCAGTGCCGTGCTCATCGCCCCAAAAGCTAATGGCCCCAGCGATCCTTCACCTCCAGTGCACAATGGGTCGGATCCAACGCTGGTCGGCCAGTCGGCCGAGGCTGCTCCTGGTCCAAACGCGGAAGGGAGAGTACTCGTCGCCAACTCAGCTTCAAGAGCCTCTGCTTATCTGATGATGTGCCAAGTGACCGTTGCGGGAGTGGATGAGTCGGTCCAACTGAAAGCTGCGCTCGTGTTCGACACTGGCAGCCACAAGGACTTTGTGACAACTTCACTCGCCCGTCGCCTTCGTCTGCGACAAACAGGTCAGGAACGACTCCGATTGCAGACCTTTGGCGGACAACTGCTGGACCGAGAGGCTGGCAACTACGAGCTCCGCATCAAACGCACTGATGGGCAATGGGAGACCATCTCCGTTGCTGAAATCGACCAGATCAGCACAACACCCATCCCCATGTACAACGACATCACCGGCGAGTGCCCTTCACTTCGCCTTCCTCTGGTGGAAACAACAGCTACACCCGACATTCTCATCGGTGTGCAGCACTTCTGGAAGTGGTTCCAAGAGTCGCGCGACCTCAACAACGGAACCTACTTCATCAAAACGGCTTTGGGCTCCGTCATCGCGGGAGAGACAACGAACAAACCCAAACGCTTTGTCCGCTTCCGACGGCCCCCAATTTTGGCTGTTCTCCCTCAAGACAACGACGACAAGAAGGAGGACATGCCTGCCATTAGCGCAGTTGAGCGTTTCTGGTCTCTGGAAGGCATCGGCATCACAGACGACCCAGCACAAGACGACGACGACGAAGCAGAGCTGCAGCTTCAAAAGTCAATCCGCCAGCTGGGTGATGGTCGCTACAGCATCAGGTTGCCCTGGAGAAGCAGCCACCCACCGCTGGAGCGCAACTACAACCTTGCCTACCGCCGCCTGTCCAGTTCACTCAAGAGTCTTGCAGCAAACCCGGAGAAGCTCCGCCAATATCAAGAGGTCCTCGACGAGCAACGTGAGTTGGGGATAATCGAATTGGCATCGGCTGGCTCGGGCCGACTCGAACACTTTATACCGCACCAAGCCGTCTTCAACAAGAAGAACAAGATTCGAGTTGTTTACGACGGAAGTGCACATGTGAAGGGAGCGCCCAGCTTGAATGACTGCTTGCTGAGAGGCCCTGTTCTGCTCCCTGACCTTGCCGGTATGCTGCTACGCTTCCGGTCGTGCCGAATTCCTGTCGTCTCCGACGTTGAGAAGGCCTTCCTCATGGTCGAGTTGGAAGAAGACGACAGAGAAGTGTGCAAATTCCTCTGGCTGAAGGACCCCACCAAACCGTTTTCTACGGACAACGTGGCCGTCTGGCGCTTCCGCCGCTTGCCATTCGGTCTGGTATCGTCTCCCTACTGCCTTGCCGCGGTCATCCGCCATCATCTAAACAACGACAACACTTCACTCTCGCGCAAACTCATCAACAACACCTACGTAGATGATGTTCTCCTTCCAGCCGAAACGGAAGAAGAGGCACTGCAAATGGCAACAGACGCGAAGAAGCTCTTTGCCGCCGCCAAGATGAACCTCCGCTCCTTCCTCTCTTCGAGCAGCAGGGTCAATGCGGCACTTCCGGAAGACGACTACCTCGGCAAAACAACAACTAAAGTGTTGGGAGTGGAATGGGATGCCGAAGAAGACAAACTCACTCTTCCGCTTCCTGGCCAAGCCGCTGAAGTGGGCAACACCCGCAGGATGATCCTCAGCACTGTTGCCGGAGTTTTCGACCCTCTTGGGCTTGCCAGCCCCGCCCTGCTTACCGCAAAGCTCTTTTTTCAGAAGCTGTGGGGCGAGAAGCATGAATGGGACAAGCCGCTGGAACAAGAGGACATGGAGACCTGGATCAGCATCCTGAACGGCTGGAACAACTACACATTGTCCCTCCCGCGCTTTACCTTCAACAACAACTGGTCTGAGCTGCAGCTGCACGTGTTCTCCGACAGTTCAAACGCAGCGTACGCAACCGCAGTGTACATCAGATCAGAGGGTCCAACGGGCGTCAGCAACTGCCTCGTCTTTGCCAAGTCTCGACTGAAGCCGAAGAAGGCAGCCTCGACACTGACAACGCCCAGAATGGAGCTGCTCGGCATTTTGCTTGGTGTCCGCGCAGCCGCCTTCGTCTCAGCACAACTACACCGGCACATCACCCAACAACATTTGTGGAGCGACTCCCGCATCGCTCTTGCCTGGATCAACTCCTCTTCTCCGCAGCCGACATTCATCGCCAACCGTCTGCGTGAAATTCGCTCACACGATCAGGTCACGTTTCACTTTGTACGGACTGACCAAAATCCGGCAGACATTGCAACCCGCGGAGCTGAACCAGAAGCACTTCAAGGCCTCTCCCTATGGTGGGAAGGTCCAAAATGGCTGACAGGACCGAGTACTGTCTGGCCAGACGAGTACGAGTGCCGTGTTGCTGCGCAACCTGAAACTGAGTCCTTCTCTTCGGATCTGGACAACGTCTTCCTTTTTGGAGACAACGCAGACAACGACGACCGTACTCTCGAGTGGGGCCGATTCAGCTCATGGCTCCGACTCAAACGAGTGTTCGCCTATGTTCTCCGCTTCATCCGCAGATCACGCCGCCTCCCAGACGCAGCTGATCAACCAGGCCTTCGACTGACTGCAGACGAACTTCTGGACGCGGAAAAGGCACTCATCCGACTTGAACAACGCGAACAACCAGCACCACATGGCGTTGAATGGGTGCTGGATCACGACAAACTCCGACGACTGAACAGTCGGATTGGCCAATCCGAGCAACCGGAACTTGCGCAACCGGTTTTGCTGTCAAAACAGTCAAGGATTGCGCCACTGATCATCGCTGACTACCATGCTAGACACCTTCATCACTCTGGAGCCGACGCAACACTCAACCAATTCCTCCAGCAGTATTGGATGCCTAGCGGTCGGCAGACCGTCCGTCGCACACTTATGCAATGTTTGCGCTGCCGACGGATGCAACAAGCACCATTTGAACTCCCAATCATGCCACCTCTTCCGTCAGATCGAGTAAAACGACACAAGCCCTTCGAGACAGTCGGTCTTGACTACTTGGGCCAAACACTGATCTACGACGACAATAGAGAGAAGCAAAAGGCTTGGGTGGTGCTCATCACATGCCTCAACGTCCGCGCCGTCTACTTGGATGCAACGCGCGACCTCTCGGCACTCAGCTTCATCAATGTCTTCAGACGATTCATCGCAAGGCGCGGGTGCCCTTCACGCATCCTCAGTGACAACGCCCCGCATTTCGTCATGAGCGGCAAGGCATTGGGTCTGTTCGGCGTCCCCGACTCCCAAACAACGCTCCCTGAGTTTGCTGAGCTGCGCAACATCGACTGGCGCTTCACGCCTTCCCATACGCCTTGGGCTGGCGGCATCTTCGAGCGAATGGTGCAACTCTGCAAAAGGTGCATGCAGAGAACGCTTTGGAGAACAACGCTCACATTCGACCTCCTCACAACAACATTGGCAGAAGTCGAGGCGAGCATCAACCTTCGTCCGCTCACCTACGTCTCGGACAACGCCGACTCAATTCGTCCGCTTCGTCCGATCGACTTTCTGCAAGAAAACACCTCCGTCCAGGCCGCTCCTCACACTGTGCCGAACAACATTCGCCAAAACGACCCCCCTCATCTTCAACTCGTCAAACGGATGCGCGAGAACAAGGAGAGGGTGGAACAACTCTGGCAGCGATGGCACAAGGAGTATCTGATGATGCTGCGCGAAAAAGCCGGGTGGACTCATCGAAACCCCCGGCTGATCAGCCGGCGCCCTCCCTCAATTGGAGACGTCGTCTTGGTCGAGGAAACAAAACAGCCGCGCAACATTTGGCCGATTGGACGCATTGTTGCTTTGGGCGGACAACCTCTCACTCGCTGGGTGCAACTCCAAATGGGCAATGGACGACTTTGGGTCAGGCCAGTTAACAAACTTTGTCCACTAGAAGTTGCTCCGATGGACAACGAGGACAACGAGCCAGAAGGCCCTGCTGCAAATGGAGACGAACTGGAGCAACTGGAGCCGCTTCCCCTTCACCCGCCGGAAGAAGTTGTGCAGCCAGAAGCGCCTTCTCCCACGCAGAACAACCACAACAATGCCGACAACGCAACTGCAAAGCGGTCGGCCAGGCCTGGCTCAACCGAACCGTCTCCAACGCCCCAAAGCACTCCGCAATCACCACCGCCACCGCAACAACAAAAGCAACGCAAACGTCGCCGTGCAACTCCACCGCCTCCGCAGCACAACATGGAACTGCGCGAGACAACAAAAGCAAAACGACGAGTGCACTTTGCGGCTCTTCTCACTCTTCTTGCCCTCCTTCTGCCACTTGCTTCTGCCGCGCCAATAGCTGCAACTACAAGCAACAACGGTGGGCTGAATTGTGCGCTGAGTTGCGGCGACAGAGGAGTAGATGTTCATGCTCCTCCTCCCATCACCAAAATTGAGATGTGCTGCCAAGATGGTTGCTGGGCAGGAGTCATACAACAGCCGCTCATCAACTACGAGCTGCCGAAAGAACTACTGCTCAGCTTCTACAACTGCACGGGACGATGCTGGTCAACCGCCTACAACATGCAGGAGCTTCAGATCAGATGCCCGCCAAAGGACGAGTGCCAACTACTCATCTGTTGGTTCTGCCTTGAACAACTTACCAACCCGCGATGCCATCCGATTTGGGTCAAAGTCCTGCTGTTCAACATCGTCTTCTTCAGCTGCTTTGGCCTCTACTGCTGCCTGGCACTGTTCAAAAGCCTCTTCTGCGGTTGCGGCATCATCTGGCACATTCTCTCATTCACCATCGGCTGCTTCGTCCGTCTGTACAACTACGCGACTGGACGGCATGCATGCCGACCAACTGCCGCTCAGCTCAAGGCTCGAGTCAGAAAAGGCCTACGGCGGCTTCACCATGAAGCAAAAGTGAAACAACGGCAGTTTGGTGTAATCGGCAACGGATTGCGGAACATCTTCCATGACGTCAGAGCTCAGCGACCTCAAGTCATTCTTGCTCTGCTGACTTTGGCAACGGCAACTTACCTGGCTGGAGTGAGCTGCTCTGAACCCATCGCCATCTCAACACGCTCTGAAAGTTGTGTGCGCAACAACAATGGGCTTCTCTGCACTCTTGACTACTCAACAACGCTCACTCTCCTTCCATTCGGGCAGACCGTCACGCTTCTGATGAAAGACAACGACGGCAAACTACTCGGAGCAATTGGTCTGCAACTACGCGCACTCACCATGCTCTGTCTGCCGAAAACGGAAGGATGGCATCGCTCCTACATCATCGACACTTTGGCAACAAAGCGGTGCCCATCAGCAGGTTCGTGCCGTGGCAACTACTGTGCTGAAGTGCGGTCCAACACCACCATCCCTGAACTGGACAAACTGGCCCATCTGCCTGGACACTCCTTCTGTCTGGACAGCACCGCCTTCTGGGGGAACGAATGCTTTTTGGCGGGATCAGCATGTTTGTTCTTCCGGTGGGCCTGCCGGCCAACCTCCTCCACCGTTTTCGAGGAGTTCAGTTGCCCTGGATGGGATTTGCAGATCGCTGCTCGTGCCAAAATGGACATCACTGGCAGCAAACCGCACTCTCAGGACTTCATTCTACACCCAGGAATCGCGCAAAGGTGGGGCAACATTTCTTTGGCACTGTTGAGCACATCTCTGCCGCCTGTGCCTGCTCTGTCCGCTCATTTCGTGACGGACGGCCGGGCCGTGGCCGTCGGGCGACCAGTACAGACTGACCTGCACTGTGCAACACGTCAAGCAGCTTCAAGTCTCGACTGCAGCCTCTCGCCTTCGGCCTGTGTCCACTGCGCACCTGACCACTCTGCCGGCACTGTCACATGCCACTGCCGCAACCTCAACATGGAAGGGAAGCTGGAGGACACTTCTGCGCGTCTGCCCCTGACAACAGCGCGCATCAACCTCCACAACAATGGCCCTTCTGTCCGCGCCTTCTACCCCTACTCACCGGTCCAACTACACCTTCAACTGGACGGTCTGAGCTTGGCGGTGCAGCGCAACAACGCCCTGTGCACGGTGCAACCCCTCAACCTCACTGGCTGCTTCCGTTGCGCGCAAGGGGCACAACTACAACTACAATGCCGCACAGACAACGAACAGGCTTTGGCGGATGTGTTCTGCGACAACGGCATCAAATTTGCTGTGTTGTGCACTCCCAACGCCACTGAACAACAAATTGTGCTGCCCATCGACCACCCAGACGTCTACACAACATGTTCTGCGCATTGTGCTGCAGGAACAACAACATTCGTCTTGGAGGGACAACTGGCTTATGTCACACTGCAAGAGCAATTTGGCTACATGCAGCGGACAGCAACTCGTGTAACAACAGCTGGAAACTCGGGATTGGGCATTCCTGAGTTCACTCTCGGACCTTGGGGCTTTCTTCACCTCATAGGTTCCGGCCAGCTGGCCGTCCTCTTCGGTGCAATCGCCGTGGGACTTTGCGCACTTTGGTTGTTCATCAGACTCAATCCAGCCTTTCGCGTCTATCGTCTTCTTCTCACCATCTTCAAACTACTCATTCTGCTCTCCGCCGCCGCCCCATCAACCAAAGTCGCTGCGCACCTCAATGTGTGGCGGCTGGAAAGGCCGCTGAGCAACTTCCCGCTGTGCTCTTCCCGTCTGAGCAACAACGGATTGAGAGAAGACAACCCATCAGCGGCAAACGACCCATCAAATGCCTATTTGTCTTCCGCTCAGACAACAAACTACCAGTTGTGCGATAACACACAAAGGCTGTGTCTTAATACACACTGGTTGTGCATTAACGCACAACACCGTCAAAACGACAAGACAACTTCAAACAACCTCATCAGCGGAGACAACACTTACCATTTGGTGACCGGAAGAATCATCAATATGGACAACTACCATCCGCGGCAAACTGTTCATCCGTCTTCAGCAAATTGGATGGACTACAATGCGCTCATAGCTCTCGGAGGACTTCTGATGATGCTCAGCGCTCTGCTCGCCGCAAAACTCATCAAATTGGGCTGCTGGAGACGCCTCTGGCAGCGCCGAAACAACACTCAACCGCTTCCAGCAGCAGAAGAAGGAGGAGCAATGCCTTTGGCACAATTCACATCAATTTTGCTCCTCGGCCTGCCGGCCGCAGCAAACGCGGCACCCATCAACCGAACGGGCCGAACAAATGCAGAAGAGTTTGCTGAAGACATCACTCTGCTCGAGTTCGCCACCGCCTACCTGCTGCTGCTGCTGATCGCCATCTCTGTCTTCTCCTACTGCCCAAAATGGAGAGACCATCGAGTGCATCCGATGACAACATTTGTGCCGTTCGCTGCACTTTTGCTGCTTGCTGATGGATGGATGAAATCGGTGATAACGACGGAAAACAACGGCAGGCCAACCGTCGGGTTCCCATCATCATCATCACAGCAAAACAACAACTCCATCCCAACTACTTTCTTCGGGCAAAACGACAATTTTGTCCTTTTCTCAGACAGCAAAAAGTCGGGGGAAAGCGGCGCGTTACAACGTCAAAATACCGCCCTCTCCATTTCCCGCACTCTCTCTCTGCCCTCCATTCGCCCGCCAAATCATCACAGTGCTTTTGCACCCATTCGCGGATGGAATGCCCCGACGGTCAACCATCTCATCACCAACAACAAAGAGGGCAGAGAGCAACAACAAATCGGCCAAACAACAGCGGCAGAGAAGCAGATGAACTTTGAGCTCATCAGCTCACTCTTCTCCCCAACAACACATCCGCCCGCGGCCAAAATGGGGGAGGAGCATCTGAATGGGCAGAAGGTGGAGGAGGAGGAGGAGGAGGAAGAAGACGACGACTACTACATTCATCATTCGTCATTTTTTCTCCGACTTCTCCGTCCTTGGGCACCCACTCCCCTCCTCCTCCCACCTAACTTTGCTGCTCTTTTTCAGCAAAGTTGCAATTATTCGAAAATGCCCTCTTCCTGCTTTTCGGACGGCTTTAACATTCTCCAACCACGGGAAACGGGCTTTAGGGCCCGTTCGGCACCTCCCAGGGTCTCTCTTCCCGACACCCAGACCACCGAGTGCCCTGCCGAGTCGCCGCAGCCCATTGAAGATGTTTGGGCCAACATTGGCTTCAACACCAACAACACAAACCGAAACCGCCCTAACAACGATGCTGAAGACACCAACAACACTCGTGCCTTCGCAAATGGGGGTTTCGGCAGTTCTGCCGACCAAAACGCTGGTTTTGGCAATGGAGGCTTCAACAATGGAGGCTTCAACAACGGAGGCTTCAACAACACCTCCGACAACAACGACAACAACCGCGGCACTGGCTCCCAACGGGTCTTCTCAACCAACGTTTCTGATCCGCAATTTTTCAGAGACGCAGCTGCGAACTTTGGTCGAAGCTCCCGACGGGACGGCCGCAACGGCCAGCCGCAAGACAATGTGCAAGTGCAAAGCCGCAACAATGGTGGTCCGCAGTGCCGCAACAATGGTGGTCAACGTGGTCAATCAATGCCGCCGGCTCATGCGCAACCGCTGCCACAACCCCAAGTGCTGCTTGTTCCATTGGACATTCAACCGACGGAGGAGCAACCAGCAGATGAGTTTGTCTTTACTCATTTTGGGGACGGTTGGGCAACCGACCCGTGGCTTCGGGCGGAACTCACTCGTCATTTGAACCGGCTCGGGCAACAAGGGTGGTGGCTTGTTCACAGGAACCGCACTCGACTTGTGCCGCTCCGTCCAGCACCGCCAATTGGAGCTCTACCTGCCAGCGCACAACTCGTCATGAACAACATCACCGTCGCGGATTTTTTCCGCATTCATCGACAACGGCTCGTCCGTCCCGACTGGCCGACTTTGCATTGGGCTGGAGGAGTTGTCGGCACTTCACGCCGAAGCGTCAGCCGTCAGCGCAACACCGGGCGCCGTCCGTGGCGTTTTGGGGCTCGGCACGCGGATTGGCATCCGTTCGAGACTTTGGTCTTCACCCGCGACCCAACACTGCGCGATGACAACAGCAGCGAAGACGAGATGGACGGGGCCCCGGTTTCCACCCAATTCGTGCGAGGGAACTCACCTGAGGTTGTCGCGGCCGTTCAGCCGCTGGGACTCCGCCACAACATTACTGGAGCTCCTCCGCGACAACAACGCCTCTCACGACAACAACAGCACCATCTGCAACAACGGCGTCCTTCTCCGAGCAATTGGGCACCGTCTCAGTATTGGTTGTCCGCGGCGAACCGTACACCGTTGGGACAACGCCGCCAACAACCACCAACAACTTCTGCTCATCAGCCGCGACCGTCGCGACAACAACAGCGTGCAACACCAGCACCATCGACTACTCAGCGCAGCCGCAGTGTCAGTGGCAACATTCGCGCAAACAACATCGACGAAGACTGGTGGAAGCAAGGAAGAAGCGGATGGACCCCTTCTCCTCCTCCATCAGACAACGAACAACATGCACAACCCATTCCACAACTTGCTCAGGCCATCGCTGGGTTGCTTTCTTCCATGAGCAACCTCAACATCAGCGAAAACAACATTCGCCGAACTCGTTCAACGGCTGAAATCCCGGCTGGGCAGCCGGTGGTCTGTGGTGTGCAACCCCGCGCAAACAGTGTTGCTGGTTCTTGGGAGACCCGTCCTTCCCACCCTCAACCATTGCGCAACATTCATCGCGCAACTTCTGAACAGAATTTGGGCTGGGCCGGCCCCTTTCGCCCACTTTCTAACTCATCTTCTTTGCACAGTTCCAGCTCATCTGTGCGAACAACCCGTTCAGAATTGCCGCGCTCATTGTTCAGCATGGGCCGCAACTCACCTCCGCGCAAGTGGCAGCAATCATCTTCCAACAGCAAGCACTGTTTCGACCCGAGCACTGGTCGCCGCCGTGTCTCCAACCAAGCTCGTCGAGAACAACGCCGTCGCGCAGCGGAAGTGGCGGTTGCTGCGTATGTGCATGCTGCTGCTGCTCTTCGTGCTTTGGACAACAACTCAGTTGAACGACGGGGACGACTCGAGAGAACTCTGCACCGCGAAGGAGGCATTGTGCGCAACAACTGGCGTTACCTGCTGGTGGAGAGACAACGTGAGTTCATGGCACTTTATCCGGAACTGGGGCAGCTAAATTTGGTCATGCGGGGGAGCCCTCCACCTTCACGTTCTCCTTCCCCCGAGGCTGGCCAGCCCCTGCGTCGTCCGAACAACTACGACGCTGAACCGGTTGTGCAACGCCCAACATCTCTTCCGCAACGTCCGCGAGTTGTGCCGCCCTCATCTGCAACTACTCCGACTCGTCTTTTGGCAACTCCACCATCACCACCTCCGAGAGCAATGGGCCTTCGCTCTCGTTCGCGTTCGCCTTTAACGCCTCCGACTCCGCGCGTCCGTTCCGTCGTCCGTGCAACTCAAAACTTCCGTCCGTTTGGTGGTGCTCTTCGCTTCCATCCAGCTGGTCAACAACAACGCGCAGCAGACAACAACGACAATGTCTTGCCTTCAGCGCAGCCCAACATGATCGCGGGACAACAGCAACCTCTGGCAGCTGTTGCGGAAAGTTTTTCCGACAATGACGGCCCGCCGGCCCGTCTCGTGATCGACGAAGCCGCTGGAACCGACTCGGACACATGGGAGAGCTGCACTGAAGGCAATCTCGCCGGGGGGAGTGTCGCCGATGGAAACGGGATCGGCGACGAGAGCGGTCAGGACGAACCAGCCGACCCGAAGTGATCTTCATGGTTGTGCCCGGCCGTTCAGCCTGAGCTTGCCGCGAGGTCTGGTGGGTGCCTGATAAGTTGCACCGCAACTCCGTTCGTCCATTCGCACATTTATTTTTTATTCCCTTTCCCCCATTTTATCATTTCATAAATTCATTCCCCCAACTCCCCAGCCCTCTTTCCAACCATTTTCACCATTTTCAGGCGAAAGTCGCCTCCTTTCTCTCCTCACTTTCGCCTCCCCTCTCTCCTCACTTCTCCGATTTTCTGCCCAACTTCCTCTCCGTCTCTGACCCCATTCCTCTCTCCCCTTCATCCCACTATTTCCACCCGCATTTCCCGCACTCTGTCCTCCCCAACCGCAACCTTTTGTGCGGCTCCATCTTCTGCCAGCCGACCCCACCCCCCAGGCACTGTTCTCCTCCATCTACCCCCAATCTTACTCTCTCTCTCTGCCCTCCCGCACTCTCTCTTCCGTCCATGTTCCCCTCACTCCCTACCCCAACCACTTTTTCATCTCATATGCCCATTCCCCCAACGAACTTTGCTCCCATGTTTGTTGATCCCCTCCGGCCCCAACTCATCTCCGCCTTCCCACCTGTGCCTCTCTCCTCACATTTATCTCTCCCCTTCTCCCCTTATCGCTATCCCTCATCGGCATATCCCATTTTGTGCCCACCACCACCATTCACCCGACTTGGCCATTTCTGACCATTCCCCCACTCTTTTTCTCTGTCCATTCCCCTTCTCTCTCTCCCCAATACTCTCATGCCCTCCCCAATTTCTCTGCTTCTTTCCCCCGATCCCTTCTCCATCTTTCCCCCAATCTCTCACCACCTATATAAGCCTTTTGCTGGCCAGCACCAGCACTTCCTTCCACTACCCATTCTCACCAACTCTGTTTTGCTCTCCAGCGATCAGCTCACATAAACTCTTCTCTCTGAGGTCAGCAGGGACACAAAATTTGGGTGGAATTTTTGGAAGGGAGTCCGGACGGCCAGAAGCAGCTCAGTCCGTTTTCCGCAGCCCCAAGTGCGCGGTGTGTCCTCTTCTCCTCATTCTCGTCGTCTCCATCGGTCCTCGTCCCGGAAGATCAACAACTTCTCCAACGCCTCAGGGCAACTCCTCCTCCAAGGCAACAAACCCTCACAAGTTGCCTGTCCCTCCAACCCCCTCTCGTCTTGTCCAGTGAGGCTTGCCAGCCGCACTCTCCACACTCAGAAGCTCTCCCACTGAGCGAGAGGCGGCCTCCTGGACA
>JAEHOL010000048.1:0-14736 GCA_016432905.1 Hoplolaimus galeatus
CTATTTGGTAGTCTATATTTAAGACAAGAATTATTTTATATTCCTTTTTTCAAAAAATGCAGGCATTCACGCTTAACTTCAAAAAAAAACATATCAAATCATACATTTTTTATCAAAAATTGCACCAAAATCTGCCATTTCCTTCGTTTTTAAAATTGAAAAATACATATTAAAAAATTATTTCTTACAATGACACCTCTGGAAAATAATCAATTTTTGGGTCCTACCTACCATCTCCAGAATTTTGGGGCTACGTCAGGGATGAGATCGGTCCGGCTGAGAAGCTGAGAACTGGCCCGTCGGCCTGAAAAAAAACGGGCCAAAACTTACCCTGGCCCGACTTGCTTCATGGTAGGCTCGATCTGACTTAAATTGATGGGGCAGGCCCGAGCTCACCCTTGGCTCTACGTTCCTGAAGCGACTATTTATCGAAAATTTAGACGTAAAATCTGGACCTCTGCTCATAAAGAAGTCGCTTTTTTCACCTGAAGTGTTGGAGGAAGCTGAAAAGCGTGGCATCAAGGCGATGATGGGCACAAAATACGATAAGGAAGCATACAGTAGAGAATCCAAAGGCTTAAGGGAAAAACTCAAGGAATACGATCAATGGAGGGCGGAGCTGAAGCAGTTGGAGAACAAATATGGAGCCGTACGTCGGGAAGAAGCGAATGCCACTGATGACAGGCAAAGGTATGCAAATCTAATTTTTACAAAAAAAAAAAGAGTTAAGAAATTAAGATCCCCCTTAATGTATATTGAGAATTCGAATTCAAACGTTCAAATAAGTTCAACAAAAAAATGGATCCTTTATGAAATATTTTGTACATTAAAGCGAGAATGCCACACCACAGACGTACCTTCAGTACATCCTATTCAAGCAACCTCATGGCCAAGACAACTTGAATGTAATGATCTTTGGTGGTTGAATGAAATTGTTCTTTAAACTTGTTTTTTTTTATTAAGCACATTTTGCGTTCACCGAACTCTCAGACGCCGGCACCTCGCATACAGTGCGATGAAGTCATCCAATTGCTGATCTTGGAAGCAATGTGCGCCATGGAAGATTCGGAGCAAGCGGTGTTGTCGCCCATTAATCAGTACAACTGGCTGCACTTGTCTCATTTGGTTACGCACGCATTGTTCATGCAGAACTGCACTTTGAGGTTTCATTATCACCGTTATAAATTACCAAATAAATAAAGCAGTTTAGTGAGCTATTGAAAATGTTGTTGCCGCAGTTGAGAAGTTGCCAGGTAGTTTAAAAGTTTAATTTCTAAATAATTTTTAATCATATTAAGTATTTACGAGCAAAGGAAGAATTGATGTGGATCTTACTCCAGTTGGTCGCGCATGCCCGATCTCGCGAGAAGAATTTGGCCCATCAGCAGCAACAATCTGGCCAAAGCGTTTCCGGCGGTCAGCTTCTTTCGGCCGCAGGTCTGGGAGCTCAAAATCGGGAATTGGTTTTGGAGATTTTCAACGTAAGTGTTCAATTTCAAAATACATTTTAATAAAAGCAAAGCTTTGTTTTATTATATAGGTATTGTACACGGAAAAGATCATGAACTGGGCGACTACTTGTTCTACCGAGAACCCATTAAACATGGTTTGTCTTGTTTCTCATATGAGTTCCATATGAATGTTCTCTCGTCTAAAGGTCCGTTTCTTTGCTCCAGCCGCCATTTGGATCAACTTGGTCCATTCCGCCAACCCTTCATCAACAGCTGAAAATCAACCGCAACCCCCAGAGAAATTAAAGAAGCTTATCGATTTCATCGGTTTAACATGTTCGTTTATGATACTAAACCGTTTCCTATTCATCAGAGCAACAGTTGGATTCGACCAAACCATTGGACAAATCGCTTGCACTGTTGGCCGTCATTGCCAATGCATACAGTAATAGTCGAGACGTGTTCGAGGAGCACGTGAGCACATCGGTGTTCCGCATACTCGGATACCATGCACATCCTCAGCAAGGGGTATTTCATATTTCTCCTCTCGACTGGTAGCTTCTTTGCTAGTACAATAAACGATTTTGAGGATGCTCATCAGTCAGCAAAAATTTTGTTGAATCGTGAATCGAGCTTCTTCGTATACCCAAGTATAAAACAAATTTGTTTTTTAGCTTCCTCATCATCCTGAAAAGTGTTGGACTCTGCCCGGCGGTCGACGCACTGAACAGAACCTTCGCGCACTTGATCTGATCTTCCTGGACTCACTAACCTTCCATGCTAAAATGCAAATTTACAAATCAACAATAATCCACGTTTTCGGCCAGTTGTTCACCCCAAATGCAACCCCAAACTTTGCAACACTAAGGTAGATAAAAAGTACTAAAATATTATCGCATCTCTGTATCCAGATTGCCAACGCCGGCATTGGCGGAGAGCACAGCACGGTTGCTGTTGAGCACAGAACTGGTACGTCATTACAACAACAACAACAACCAAATCTCACATTTTTATTTACTGACATGAGTGTATTCTAATAAGATCGACTTGAATGGCTCAATCTTCTACATGTACATCTACGCTGCTCTGAAAGCGGCCAACAGCATTCCCAACACTGGACCGGAGCAACAGCTTTATTTTGCCCGAAATGATCTTCTAGCTGTAATTTTTGTTTTGTTGTTGTTGTACAATATTCTTTATCATTAGATGTTTTTGGAGCTGCTCAACTTTCGGCTTCAAAATATTGGCTTTGGCTGGAAGTGGGGCCTAGAGGTTTTTATTAATTTTAGTCCCATGTTTCCCTTTGTAATTTTATTTTTTAGACACGAATTCAATTTCTCTATCAGGTCTTATTTTGATTTTTTGGATGTTTTTTTTCGAACTATTTTATTTTAGGTTCTTGATTCGCTTAACCGAGGTCCCTTATCTAATTCATCATGCCCAAGCTCAAATGCGCTTCAACTGAGTGCGCTGCTTGAACAGACTGTGCAGCGTTTTGTGCAATGCACATGGCCTCAAGATTTGCTGAATGCTGTCCAATTGTTGACCAAAAATATGCACGCATGGATGATGACGATGCCGGAACATTGCCGGCTCTTCCAATTGGCAGTACTTCGGGCTGCAAAGCTGCTCGGCGCTGATCAGCTCCAGTTGGGCGTCCAGGAACTCGGTAATCGTTGGCCCAGATCCGAGCTCCGATGGTTTCCGCCGAATGTGCTACACGCAATTGTGCCTAACGAGAAGGACCTCGCCCAACTGGAGCAAGTGCAAGCTGCCCAACAAGCCCAGGCAGTAATGGAACTGCACAACATGTCCCATCAGGAGATGCAACACCTTCTTCACTTGGACGTAGAATACTTTGGGGTAAGCACAGATATTAATGTAGAATTCTCGAAAGTGTATGCCTATGGAAAATTTTTAAGCGCTACATCTTTTCAAATATTGTTTAAAAGATTTTACTACTATGCAGAGCTGGGTAGGAAGTAAATTTTGTCGAAATCAAAAAATTCTAAATTGGGAAAAAGTAACAAAAATTGAAGCATCTTTATTAATTCAATTTATGCAAAATTTTGACAATTTTTGACCGAGGTTGTTATCCCCATAAATTTTTATGGTCTATCTGATAACATTTTCAAATTTTATATTGGGAAATAGATGCACAAAGAATTTTGAGGCATTATGGATCTGGTGAATAAATGTATTCTTCATTACCGAATTTGTTTCAGTTGGACAATTCTACCGCTCCGCAGCATCCTCCACTATCATCGTTGCTTATTTCCATTTTCCGATGTCTCCATGAATATCCGACCATCCATCCGCAGCTTCCTCCCGGAAAACAGCCCCACCATGTTGCACCTAACTTTATGGCTCTTTGCTACAAACTTCTTATGCAACAGAGCAATCGAGACTTGCATCGTTCCACAAATGCGTTGGTTGATTACTTGATCTGGAAATGTCAAGGAGGCGCGCAGAGGCCCTCAGGAATGTTTACAGGGGGTGACGACACACTTCCCTTACAACAAATTGACTTAAGGGTGAGTATGGATTTGTTTGGGTTTGAGTTGAATGCTCAAAATAGTTATCTGTATAGTATTGGAAACGAACAGTAAATCTCGTGATTTTGCATTTTGAGTTGATTCCTGATGGCAATATTCTGTTAAATTTTTTGAAATGTAGGGCGGTATTATAAATGAGGCGGTAAAACAGCGACGATAAAAGGTCGCGTGTTTCGCGTGTTTTATGGTTTTATCATCCACTTTTGTATTTTAATTATAATAGTTTTTGATCAAACTGTACATAGATGGTCGCCATTCTAAACGAGATGCTGTTTTTGCATCGCTTTGTCTCCATTGAACGGTTCATGCTCTCATTAGCACTCCACCCTTCCGACGACTCATCCATCCGTGCTTCGCTGTTTTTGTTGGCTGCTCTTCTTGACAAATTCACATCTTTCTCGGATCGTCTTCATGCATGTTACGCTTTTGCTCCGTCCCACTCGCACACCACCAGCTCCAGTTCCGAGGAGTTTTTTGTACAAATGAGCGAGTTTTACAAGGTGAATTTTGTGCTCAATTTTTCATATTTTTTCTTCGATAGAAATACCCAGATTATACCTACACTGAACTATACCGCAAGTCGGTGGTGGACCCTGCCTACCAGCCATCTCAGGAACACCTCATGAGGGACCCTCTCAATTTGCCAATTTACTATGCTCATCTGGCGGATCGAATCATCCCTGTAAATTCACAAAATTATTATTCCTTATTAGTTCCAATTTTTCTGTTTAGGTCGTTGATGTAATTTTACAACGTGCACTTGAAGTGGATGTCAACCCAAGCGTATTGGACATTTTGCTGCGCCATTTTGCACCTCTTTATCGGCTTCATCGTACTTTACCATCATCTTTGTTATTTGACCAAATTCCACTCATTTAAGCGCAGCCAATGTGTTTTCTCTACATGACTCTTTACACGCTGGACAACCCTTCATATCGTGACACAGCCATTGGGCGTCAAATAATTCGGAAGTTTGTTTTGGACATTGTGTTGAAGCTGGAACAGGAGGAAGCTCATGGCACGCGGGGTTATCAGTATAAGATGTTGACAGCTGAGTTTGTTCAACAAGATCATAATGTATGATCAAAATGAACGCGTAGCTTGAAAATAAAATGAAGGAGTGAATAGAATATTTTCCGATTTCTGGGTGAGGGAATGCCAATTTTGAGTTTTTATGAAAAAGGAAGATTTTGGAAAATGAAAAGTTTAGGCAATTGGAAATTGAAATTTCCTTCTTTACCATTTTCATTTCATAGAGTGGTAAACAATGCAATGTTTGTGTCGAGTAGGCAGTAACTCTGCTTTTTTACGATTAAACTCTTGAATTTCAAGAAAATTTTCAAATTTTATGACGACAAAGGTTGTGCTATTGGGGGGTAATTTCACTTATGGTTTAAATGCACCAATCCCCTTCTTTCTTTAGATGGCGCCGATAAAGTTTTGCCGTGTTTTGGTAGAGCGAATTGTCCAGGCGAGCACGTACACACATCAGCCTCCTCCCTTTGTTCAGCGGGATTGGCGGTTTGCCGAGTATCCTGTTCGTTTTCTGATTTATTATTATCCCTTTTTTGAATGAACTGCTTTTTAAGCCGGCTGGCCAGGCTTTGATTAGTGCTTGGGTGGAACTGCTCGCCACCAAACATACTCCAACCGCTATCATTGATGCGCTTGTCGAGTTGGCCATTCGGCGGCCAATTTTTCGTCCACAGGTTATCACTAATAAGCAGTTACTAAGCTTAAGCAGTTGCTATCGGTGGTGCTGTTTTGGGAAATCGAAAATTTCTTTAAAAGGCAATGTGTGAAATTTATACATTCCTTCTCGATTTTTTCTGAAAGTGCTCCTGAATGTTTATTCATTTATTTTCTCTTTAAGGATACTCTGAATGCGTTGGGCTTGCTGCTAACTGGACTTCCGTCTTCTTTTCAGCTGGTTAGACATAGAAGCGTAACGAATACGGGAGCAAAGAAAAATTGGAGCAAAGAAACAGTTGCTTCCCCGAATGTAAAATTTTAATGGAATTTTTGAAATGTTCGCCAGAATTTCGCCTTTTTTCTCCAAATCAGCTATAAATTTAAAATGCAATAAACTAGCAAACCGCATGTTCAATCCAAAATAATACTTGCAAAACTAAAACGGCTAAAATATTTTATCGATTTTTTCTACTTTGCTCCCGCTCTGGAATCAGTTTGTTACAGCCCTTGGTTAAGACGTTAAACAAACAAACATTTATTCATAAATTTTAAGATATTTTTGGATCGAATAGAAGAGTCCTTTGAATGGCCACAGATTGCTTTGCCTGACGCCGATCCTACTCAACTCTTTGAGTCACTCAGTCACGAAGTTTATTTGCACTCGGACAGTCGAATCCTTTCAATGTTGGCTCTGATCCATTCATTTTGCCAGCATGGGGGCAATGTACGCTTTGTGACAAGGGAATTACTTGGGACATTTATATTTCTTTGTAGAATTCTCTGTCTATTATTCCCGACTTGGTGGTCAACCGGTTGGCCCAAAAAGTGGAGAATGAGGCCCAGTTACTGTACTTCTTGCGCATTGTTGTTCCATATTTGCAACGGATTCATGAGAAAGAACGAAGCAAACATATGCCTGAGGTGTGTGAAGACTGAATTAAAATAATTTTGGCCATTCTAATCAATTGTTCACATTTTGGTGTTTTCATCAGATTGTGGCCATTTACACAGTTCTCGGCAATTTGGTTCAAAAGGTGGGGCGACTCCAGTTTGAGGACACCATCTGCGATCTGCTTTACCAGTTTAAATACATGTTCGTTGGCTACTATCTCAAGGAACAGACCGAGATGGCCATTCGCAATTTCCCTGTCAGTGAATGAAGAATCCAATTTTCAATCATTAATGTTCGTATATTAGGATTCCATGCGTGAAAAGCTCAAGTTTCTCCTCACCCATTCATCCACTGCGGCGGCCGCGGAAAGCCAACAACAAATGCAGCAAATTCTTCAGCAGCAACAACAAACATTTCAACAGCTGGTAATAACGTTTAGAAACCAACAAGTTTAGTTGGGGGCTAGTTTTTACGGATATTGGTTTAGTGACTAATATTCGATGTTGATTTTAATAAAATATGGGTTATGTTGAGGTGAGCTGTTAAAGAACTTTAAAATCCGTAAGACTGGACTACGAATAAATAGGGTAAAAACTTTGCATCTTTGGAAAGGAATATATACCTATTACTTATATAATCGCTACAAAGAATACTAATAAAACTGTTTTCCTCAAGCAACATCAATCGTCCCAGGGCAGCTTAAATTCGATGTCGACGGGCGCAGTTCTTGGTGGCGGTCACCTCTCTAATCCGCAGTTGCTGATGATGCCAGCTTCAACAGGACAGATCCCTCCGGTAATGGCGACAGGACACAACACCTTTCCAGTGGAGCAGCAAAAACAGCCGCAACAACAGCCTGCGGCATTGATCGGAATGTTGCAAAGGCAGAGCCGAGGCGAAGAAGCACAACAACAACAACAGTCTCAAGGTCAGATGTCATCATCAGTGGCAACCCAGCAACAGCAGCAAGCAGTCCCTCCAATGCATCAGCAACATATGGGCTCCATGATGAGCGGCGTAAATCCCGCACATCAGCAGGTAGTCAACAAGGCACATTGCATTAAAAGATAATAGTCCCATAGAGCTCCTAACATGGCGCATTGGTTAAGCTTCTAGTTCTAGTTGAGAAATAAGTACGAACCCTGTACTGGACAATGAAGATGAACATAAAACGGTGAACACCGTGATCCTCATTCCCTATTGGACTGAGTCCAGTTTCTTTATCCGATTTACTAAAAGTTATTTTCGCGCAGTTTTTAGTTTTTATCACTTTTGTTTCATCTTTTATCATTTTACTTTAGTTTTCAACTGCTACATCGATGTCTTCATCTTCCATCTCTCCCAATATGATGGCCTCCTTCCCTACTTCCTCCTCCAACCCCAGCATTGAGACTTCTTCCGGCATTCACCAACAGCAAGTTGTTCCACCACCACCGCCCTATCAGATGCATCCGATGATGATGGCACCTCCAGCGAGTGAGTCCGAGTCAAGTGAAGTGTATTTTTGCTCAAAAGGGACCTCTATTAAGCCGGGTGCTGTGGGAATGATAGTCGAAATTCGATTTTATTGTGGGTTAATTTTACGCTAATTTGGGTGTCTTTCCGATCTGGGTAAAATATTTAATAATTTGGTTTGACGAAATTTAAAATTTGTCTGATAAGGTGATCTAACCTCTAAAGCAAAGGTCCACTGCATTGACTTGGGAAGTGGGGAAGAATATGATGCTTCAAATGTTCTAGATTGTGATCTTATTGTGTTCAGTGCACCCCCAAATGGGCGCCTTTCCGATTTCGTCGTCCCCTGCTGGAATGCCAATAGTCACTTCCATCGGCCATCCGATGATGATGCACGCCCCTTCTCATCCTCATCAGCAACAGTATATGGCAACTAGCACCCAGTTCCAGCAACAGCAGCAGATGATGCAACAAATGGCGGCTGCCGGCGGTGGCAAACCATTTGGCGCACCGACCACTTCTGGGTCATCGCCGGGCTCTTTTTTCCCGATGGGCTTTCCACCACATCAGCAGGTGAATATAAATCCACTCCATCTCGGTCTTTCAATTGTTATGTTAACATATAAGATGCCACCCCACCAAATGACACCGGAACATTCTTCGGGAGGTATGGTTCCACGTTGTCCGCCCACGACAGGAAGCTACCAGCAAGGGATGTGATTGATTCGTTTCTGAATTTACACATATTTTCTGTTTATTTATTTGTTCATAATGTTTTTAAATAAACTAATAAAACACGCAACGAAAGCAACTAAACGGAATTTAATTATTAACTGGCTATGACCAATCGCAACAACCGAGATCTAATGACTAATTCTCGTTCTCGCCCAGCATGCTGATTGGCTTCCCTTCCATGCTTCCTCCTTTAACACCAACATAAGGTTTCATTGAGGAAAAGATCGGAATCATTACATTCGGAGAAGAGGGGCACCTGCCTTTGTTCCATTTAAATAACTAAACTTCACTGTGCCCCAATCGACTATGAAGCTCGCTTTCCTCGCCAGTGCCACCATGTTTCTCTCCTCACTAATCCCACATCCCATCGGTGCGAACCCATTCAATCGTTTCCCCAGCACACCATCAGGCATTGCCCAGTTAGGCAACTTCGCTTTGGCCGAATACCAAAAGGAGCTGCGTCAGTTGGACCAACGCATCAAGACGCTGGAACGCACCTTAGCATCGCAGGTAGAATCTAATAACGAAGAAATAGCCATCCGGAAAGAACAGGAAAGAAAAGTGCGATTGGGCGAACTGTTAGCAAAGAGCGGCTTCAAGGACGACGCCCAATTCGAATACTTACGTCGGCTGGTCAGATGGGAAGTGGAAGAGCGTGGGAGTTCCCGTTATAAGAACCGAAAGAACGCGTGATAAAATTTACAAGCATCAAAAAAATAAATGAAAATGAACACATGACTTATATATCTGTATGATCGATCACTCGATTGGGCCTGCGCCTCCCGTCCCCGCATGTTTAGACTGTCCAGGGGGCAACTTCAAGTTCGGGTACAGGAACTCTTGCGCCTTGTCTCCGTATTTCAGTCTTCCCTCGAACTCGCCCTTCCAATTGCTCCAGTATTCCTGTTCATAGCGTTTCCTCACCCAATCGTAAAGGTTAATTTTCTCTGAAAAAGACTGATACAAAGATCTAGTGAATGCATTCTTACCTCCTGGCTCCCATAATGCTTTCTTCGATTTTTTTGCAAACGGACTTTGGCCAATTGAAGGACTGAACTCACGTTTTCTGAAAATGTGATTCACAGGACAAAATAAGACAGGGAATGATCTCACATGCCTTTTTTGAACTACCGAAGGTATGACACCAGAAAGGTCAGAAAACAAAGTGAACAGCTCGTTGTGTGCTTCAGAAATGTGTGAAAAGCGTTGAAGCACGCGAAAAAGCTCGTCAAAAGCGACGCGATATTGTTCTTCCCTTCATAAAGCAAATTTATTTATGTGTGGTAAATTTAACAATTATGCAAACTTCGTCGCCGTATTGCTTCTACCGGTTGACAGCAATGCACACTCGAATGCTTTTTCCGTAAGCGGCTCTTTCCCGCGTGAGGCAACCAATGTAAAGATCTGCGTCTTACACAGATCGAATTGGTCGTTGGTGAGGCTGCGTTTGACCATCAAAGAAAGGAGTTGATCAAATTTCTTAAACGAGCGTCATGGAATATTTTGTCCCATTTATTTTGTCCCGAAAATATTTTGTCCCATTTATCCTTCTTTTATCGTATGTTAGCAAGAATGGTAAGTAAGACCAGACTCCAAAGGTAAAAGCGGCTCTAACAAACTATGTTGGCACTTGCCGACCTTTACTAAAACCAAAAGTGAAAGTTGTTTGCCTATGCGTATCAGTATCATACATCTTTGCAGGTAAAATTCGTGTTTTCAGTAAAAATTGTCAATTTTAGATAGATATTTTTGGCATTCTGACTCGTGAGAGTCGTCCCGGCTGACAAGTTTTTTGCGAAAATTGACTTCTTACGCGAAAAAATTGACCAAGAAGTTACATTTTGGTGACATATTTCTTGATACGAGATCCTCTCTCACGATTCTCTCTTACCTGTTTTTCCTTACCGCTATCGTTTTTTGCTGGCGTATTTCACAATCCTCTTTTTATACCCCACAAATAAACCTCTATAAAGTTACACTACGCCTCATAGTTGGGAAGGTCAACATATATTTGTACCGAAAATAGCATTTGTTCATTACACTAATAATGTAACTTATCAACACAATCGCATTCCAATAATCAATAAGTTTTATAAAAAGCAGTAAAATGAGAAAACTTGCCTCCGGCACATTGAAAATGAAGCTGTCCTTGAGAGTAAATGGCATTCCCTCGCTCAAAAGTTGTTCAATGTGCCGGACGTGTTCCGCGCTATTCCTTCCTTTCTTGGTCTTCGTTTTAAGTACAGTTCGCATTCCGCCTTCCTGTGTACCATCGGAACCAAAGGCATCGACAAGGCTGAACTCATCATTTGGGACTGGTATGAGCTGCGCCGCTTGGACCACTTGCTGCATCGCAGCACGATTAAGACCTTAACATATATTTGAAATTTGATGACTTTACAAGTTTAATATTTCAAAAAACTCAGATGAGAGATCAATTGTTTAGCTTCCATATATCTCCAGTTTACATTTTCTGTTTAATAAAATTCTGAATAAATCCCACCTTTTGCCAGCTCAACTGATGAGCATTTGTCCGCACCATAAACCAGCTCACTGGAGAGTTTTCCGTTGAGTGTTGCTTGAAATTCAAACTCTCGCAATTGTTTGCAATTATGTTAATTAAAGTAAGGCTGACCTTTTTCACCCATGGCCACACAGTGTAATATAATTGCTCCGTTCACATCTCTTGATAAATAGTGTGAAATGAGCTTTTGCTGCAAATTCGGTCCCAATTTGGACTCTCCACGTCCCTGATACGCATCCGGAAACACCTCCAGCAGCACAGATTTGCCGTTTGTTATGAAGGAAGTCAGGCAAACGGATTGTCGGAGGTTGACATGTGCCGGAGTGATCGGGAATGAGCGTTGGAGCAAGGGGAACTTGTCACTCTTCAGTTTCGAACTTGCGGTACACCATTTGAGCCGAACCGAAGTGAACAGCTGTTCATGGACCGAAGGCATGTCTATCAGCTTTGATCCCTGACAAAGAAGTCCCAAAGAATCCAAAGCACAATGAGCCGCTCGTGGATGGAGCATTTCCACATCGTAATTGATTGATTGGCCAGATTGTGCTTCTTCCTGTATATTGAAGTTTAGATTTGTGATCATTTCGATAGACAGAAGAAGAACCTTCATCGGTATTCCACAAACGGTTGTTGAGGCCAAATCGTAGATATCCTGCAGCACTTTATGCATGCCAGTCATCAATGCTGAACCAGCTTTGATCGAGATGAGGCGGGAGTGAAAGTTGTGAGAACGCTGAAAAGGTAAAGTTTAACTAATAAGCAACGTGGATTTGCATTTATTAATGCCCACTTTAATTTAAAGGGAAATATATGACAAGATATTCCCGACTCATCAAGACCTCTCTAACTACGGTAGATACAATAAAATTCCCACACCAAAAAATTCCGAATCATAAATCTCTGAAAATTACCCTGTAAAATTTTTGCTCTCGAACCTTACCCCCTGTCCCTTGAAGTGCTTATCCTGGGCGTTTTAAATTAAACAAAAAATGTTAAATTTTAAGCGAAAAATCGATACTTACTAAACAACTCTTCCCTACACAATAGTTTTAGTATTTTTATTTTTTACCATTCAGATATTTTGCAAGTTTTTTGCTATTTTTAAGTTTTATAATTTTTCCTCGAGAGAAATTCGGTTAAATAGAAAAGTTAATGAAAGAACTTCATAGAAGTTTGCTAACAACCCTCTATATTTCTATTAATTTGTAAACTTATTTTACCTTTTCTGCAGTGAAATGTGAATCAGGATTTGATACAATGTTCAACATGAACAAGTCCAGATAATCGATAGGAATCGACCTTAAAATAATACGTTCAATACCATAGGTAAGCAATATATATAAAATGTATGAATTATGTGGTAAAAAGAACTACTTTTTGTCTGATGAAATACGGTTTGATTCGTTGAGTGCCAAAATTTGCTCCGCAATATACTCATCGATGGCCTCAAAATCAGTTTGTCTATGGGATTGAAAGTGTTAGTTAGTTAAAGTATAAAAAACACATACGAGTCGATCATCGAAAGTACAACCATTGTTCCGCGATTGCGGATACGAACACTGGCTTTGCTCTTTCGCTGGTCATTTCCCTGACAAACAGTGGATGAAGTAGACAAACTCGAGATCAATCTTATGCCGGTTGAGCTGTTGTCATCCGATGCGCTTTCTCTTACTTCGTCCGCCACATTTTGCCGTTCATTGATCAGAAAGAAGGCCTCAGCTTTTTCTCGAACATCCGTCTGTCCGCTAAAGAGCTTTTTTTGCAAGTACACTGGCGAATTCCATTTTTACCTGTCAATAAGTTTCCGATAATCATCTGCCTTAATGGATTTGTATGTCCGTAACACATCGGTAACATTTCGCTGGTTCACGGTCTGTTCACTAAGTGCTTCCAATCCGAGCAAAATCCCATTCAGAATTGAACAAGATGAAGCATCACCCTTTGTTTGTGGCAAATCACACGATGCAAAAGCCGTACGAAGCTAAATAAAATTGTTAATTGTCAATCCAAAGCAGCCAACAAGAAAGTGACGTGTTTGGCCAACCAACCTGTTCATGTCCAATCGGAGAACCGCTGCCCCATTCTGGCGTGAGAAAGCGACCAACAAAATCCGAAACAACGAAACGAAGGCACTTTTCACCGCAAGGGAATAAATCAGTGACAACACGGTGAAACTCCATAACAGCCTCAACAGAGCTGTTCCACAGTTTCTTCTCCAATTTTCCACTAATGGGCGTATTCTGGTCATCTTTGACCGAAAAAGAAATTCCCTGAAAAACAATAAATAATAAATCCCATCTCTAATCCTAATGAAGGCTAATGGTGAAGAGAAATGGAGTGATTGATGGATTGGTGAAAAAATGTGAGAAGTGTTGGTTGGGTTGGCTGGATGGTGGATGTAATGTTTGCTGTGTTGAAAGCGAAGACTGGTGGTGACTGGTGAGAGCGTCGACGATCCGATGTGAGAGAATGCAATCGATAAAATGAGCGATAGAGAATGGCGGAAGAGAAGGAGTATGAGATTATACGTTTTATTAATGCAAAACAGGGTTGCTACCGGCAGCTATGTGTGTTGTTGGTGGAAAAGGAGAGTGAAGAGATACAAAGCGATACAAAATACACATGCAAAAAAGTGTTGATGATGATGATCACGAAAGATAAACAGTAAACGAGACTGAAAGTCACATTGAGGAAAAGGGTGGAGAAAGAAAGTGAAGAATGGTGAGAGAGTGCGTGACAGAGAGACAAAAAGAAAGAGGGAGAATAAAGAGACAGAGAGAATTCACGGAGCAATTCATTCCTCTCTCTTTCTTCGGGAACCAGGGGTTACAAAACGTAACAAATTTAGTGCCAAATTCGGCTCCGAAAAAAGTTCGTCACAAACAAAATTTTTCAGATCTTGCGTTCATAACCTACATAGTCGCCATTCCGAATTCGGCACCGAATTTTTTTCGGCGCTGAATTCATTGCGACTTTTTCATATCTTGTAACCCCCGGGAAAGCAACCAGTCGACCGACCGATCGCTCGCTGATGAAGAGAAGAGAGATGAAAGAAGTCTGATGAGTAAGATCAAATGATGGATGAGCAACAGGGTTGTGCCAAGCTGAAAAATAAAATGTGAATATGGAATATGGAATAAAGGCTTCATCGGAGAAAATATTTTGAAAAATTGCCCTATTTTCCGCAAATATTTATCAATTTGGTTAATAAAACACAAAAACTAGCAATTTTGTTCAAATAAATGCGTAACTTTTCTCAAAAATTTTATTTTTTTTAAAGTTTCCGAAAATGACCAATTCCTTGGCTCAAAAAGTCCAAAAAATGGGGTGTAAATTCCGTATTTTAGCACAAAATATGGAATATGGAATGGACAACCCTGGTAAGCAAGCAGTTTGATGTTTGAGTGTTAGTAATATTAGGCAGCATTTCCT
>JAEHOL010000049.1:0-14606 GCA_016432905.1 Hoplolaimus galeatus
GAAAAAACGCCTGAAAAAGAGTTTGAAAAGGAAAAACCTAAACAGGCGGAAAAGAAGTTGGAGACTGAGCAGTTGCCTGAAAAGGAAAAAAGTATTGCTACTGATAAGCATCCACAGTCAACATCTCCAATAGGCTTTCCTGACGCTGCTATTGACGATGACGAATTTGATCGACAGCTTGATGTGCCGGAGCAGCCGCCGTCAGCGGTTTTTGAACCAGAATCAACAGTACCTTCAACAGTGCCTGAAACAGTTTCAGTTGACTATGAAGGCGTCGATGAAGATTTAATGGCCTTGCCGCCGTCCTCAGCAAGAACAGATGCCAAAAAAGATCAAGGTGATCGCCAAAAGTTTATGGATGCTGCACTCTTCCGTGCAGATCCTAATGCATTTTATGATCCAGACGATGAAGGCGGCGAAACAAACCGAGCTAATTTTGATTTGACCGCAGCTCCTCGCCTGCCCACTGCTCTTGCACTTGTTCAAAGGCCGGAAGATGGTGAACAGCTTGTACTAACAACAGTGATTGAAGATGACCTCGATTTACGGTTAGCCAAACAGAGACTAACGGTTGCCGCTACAGAAGCGGCCGAAGAATTTAGTGATGTTACTGAAGTAGCAGAGCTTCAATTCGACAAAGTTGGACAACGCTTCAGAGTCATACTGGGAGAGGGAATTCACTTTATTGAAGTGAGCAGCCAACTTGCTTACGTGCTTGGCTACGATGCTACCAAAATTGGGCATAGGCAAAGTGCAAAATATGTACCCGATTTGTCCGGCGGAGTTCGCCAATTTTACGTCTATGCCCCAAAATTGGTAGAGGACACGATAATTGGAAATAGGCAGGCACCGTTGTTACGTGTTGTAAACGTGACCGGGATTCCTGGTTCGGACGTAAATGAGGTTATATATACCAACGAATTTTTCCATCCATTACAAAACAAACGTATTTCAGAAATCAAAATTGAGATACAAACACCATTTGGACGTTATTTAAAATTTAGTTGGGGAACTTGCATTCTGACTCTTCATTTTAGGCGTAAGTTATTTTGAGCGACTTGTTTATTGAACAATGACTCACGTGTTTTTCAATCCGGATAGTGTCAATTGGTCACCATTTTTGGCTGCGCAACAAGAGGGCATGGGTGAACTGCAATATTTTGTCGGAACAAAATATCAACGAGGCGGTGGTTTACTCCAGAATGTTGCCCGTTTTTTGATGCCAGTGGCACATAACTTGCTCAGCTCTGCTACCCAGGAGGGTATTGCTGCAGGGACACGTGTGCTTGGCGATCTATCTCAGGGAAAACAATTAAAGGAGTCGCTGCAAACGCATGCAAAGCAAGGTTTTGAGAATTTGGCTAGCAAACTCCAACAATGTGGCAAAGGTAAAAAGGTGGCAGTAGCGCAGAAAAAGATTAGAAATATCGGAGGTTATGGAGGAAAAAGGCGGCATAAAGCAAAATCTATGCCATTTGTGCCAACAGACGTAGCAGCAGCAACAAATAACGGTACTGTTGGCATAAAGCAGAAAAGAAGACGCCGAGTTATTGACCAGCTAACATTATACCCTTAGTTCTCTCCTCCTAAAAAGTATAAATAGGCTTAAGAACTTGGATAAAATCACTACACTCTATTACAGAAAAATAACCTATATTGAAAAATTACCACATTCACCAATGAGTGTAATAAAGAAAATTGATAAGGACAGTGGGGAGGGCTTAGAGGGGAGCCTCTCTATGTTTTCTCTACCACCAACAAATGTAGCGATAAATAAAACTAGCGTTAGGGAGCTTCTCCCTTTGTCTGCCTTGAATCAGACAGGCCCCTATACATTCAGACTGTTCTCTGATTCGCAATATTGCGATCTGAGCAAAACCTATCTATACTTGCTGACGTCCATAGAACGTAAGCAAGCTAATGGGGATTGGATTCCGATCACGGACACCGAGGAAGCAGATAAGCATGTTGGCGTAATACAAAACTTTGGTAACAGTTTCGTACGTTCACTCAAAATTAACATTTCAGGAATAGAGGTGTATGACAGTTCAATTTATTACCATTATAGGGCATATATTATGCAAGAACTTGGCTATTCTCATGAGATCCGCAAGGCATTCCACGAGGCAGCTTGTTATTACATTGACGAGAATAACCAAAATTCATATGTGAACAAGGGGTTTGTGAACCGAGCAACACGATTTTCTAACGGTAAGCTTTGCGAAACGATGTGCAAGCTCAATTTTGACCTTGCACGTCAAAACACCCTTCTGCTAAATAATCAGGATGTTATATTCACCATTCATCGCAACAATGACGACTTTCTGCTGATGACGCCACAATGGAAAGTCCAAGGAAATGATGCTTGGCATAGGAACACCAACCAATACCGTATCAAGTTGCACGATATGAGGATATATGTCCGAACTGTCGATGTTACACCTAGTCTAAACATTGCAATAAGCAAACAGCTTGAAGCGAGTGCAGCCAAATATGCGTTGCGTAAGGTGGAAATGCGCTCCATCTTTTTAGGCACTGGGCGAACAGAGCTAACACACAATGTTTTCACATCGACACTGCCTCGACGACTGATATGTACATTTGTATCTAACGACGCTTTCTCGGGAGACCGAGAGTTATCCCCATTCAACTTTGAGCATGCGAATGTTCGATCCATTAGTGCGGAAGCTAATGGACTTACTTTTCCAAGTACACCATACCTCTTCTCGTTTGGCGATCAGAAACGATTTGTCAGAGCCTTTGTTGATATGTATGCCGGGCTGGGGCTTGATGACTCAGACAGCAAAACTGTGTCAATTTCAATGTCCCGCTTTCTCAGCGGGTGGGCATTCTTTGTAATCCCGATGACCTCCACGCTTGAGGACACACCAGGATTTGAATTGATTCGTCAAGGTACATGTACGATCAAAGTGCAATTCGAGGTCCCTATAAAAGCGATAGGATATGAGATGCTGATACTCGGCGAGTTCGATTCCATCCTTTCCGTTAATGCAGATCGAGTATTAAGCACAGACGGAAGCGTCTAATCCTACTCCAACGGATAATGAATTCAAGACAACTAGAAACCATTTTGAGGAGTGCTCGTGTGACAAAAAATAAGTTTATAGGCGTTTATCCGTCCGATAAAATTCCTTTGCGAAAAAAATTTCCCCATTGTATGGTTGTAAACACAACCAAAGAAGGTACGCGCGGGGAACATTGGATTGCTTGCTATGTGCCTAGTGCACGCAGGATCGAATACTTTGACAGCCTTGGACAACCTCCTAATGACGATCTTTCCAACTTTTTAGGTAAATTTTCCAAAGTACTTATCAATAAGCAACAAATTCAATTTCCATCAGCAGATACCTGTGGTCACCATTGTGTCTACTTTCTAGTAAGTCGCTGTTCAGGTGTGCCCTATTGTGACGTTATGGATACGCTGTACCGAACACGGGCAATGGCCGACCTGCTTGTCAAAGGCTTTGTTCGAACAATCATGCGAGTATAAAAGCACTGACTCGCCATGTCATTTATGATTTCTGTTCTATACAAATAAAATGTCACTTTTGTCTATCATTTTAATTATCTCCATTATACTACAGATAGGAAAAAAAGTTGAGACTGAGTTGCTGAATCTAGACCTGGTAGTCGACCATCCCAACTTTTTTGGATCCGATTCCACATATATGACTTTTTCAAAGCTGATTGATAACGAACTGACGGAAACTGTATTTGGTTTCAATGAGCGTACAGTTTGCCGGATGGAACGCAATGCAAAAGGATGGTTCTTCTCATACCAGGACATATATTCAATGGCGAAGACAGCTCCAGCCGAAATACACCTTGATTATCAACAGCGTTCTCGTCCAATTGCTTGTTTTGAGCACAATCAACATAGTTACATATTGTTTGAAGATTCATTGACAGGCGAAACGGTCGCATATCGAGGACAGAAACAAAAAAATTTAAAAAGGTTCTCACAGCATGGCCACATCATTTACGATCATTTGTCTAGACGCTTATTCCTGATTAAGCATCAGCAGATAAGCGAACTGCGGCTTGATTACATGGAAAGTTGGTGGACAGTTAGAAATCAAACGGCACATATTTTGCTGCTAAGCAACTATGTAGGGCGCCTAGCCAAAAGCGCTTCAGACTATTTCATAGTGGACAATCAAGTTTATTTTATCAGAAACCGTGTGGTATACAAATACACTTTGGCGAAATTCAACGGCTTGGACTATGATGTCGATCTTCAATTTGTAAGCAACTCTAGCGATATACGGTTTAATTTTCTGGTGTTCAAGGCGATGGCAGACTCCTCATATAACAATTATCTTGCTAATTCACTGCCAAGTTTATGGCTCTATCTGCTTTACTTTTTTGATTTGCTCCTAGTACTCGTCTGCGCTTGGGCACTGAAACAGTTACGTGCAATGAGAAAATGGAAACGTAACAATAGTAGCGATGGCTATACGTCAACGCGAGAACTCCAAAGTGTACTATGGGACAGTGACGAAGCAACAAATTTCAGAACACCTTCTTTACCTCCGCCTCTTGTAATGGAGGCGCTTGCTTCTTCGACAAATGCAGCAAATGAACAGAAGAATCAAAAGCATTGATGAACTAAACGACAATCTAAACTCGGAACAGGGGTATATAAGGACGGCATTAGAAGCTCCACAACTCACACTCCATTTCCATCATCAGCAATCATTCCTTAATTGCAGGTGATGCAGAGCGCTGTCCAGTACCTTTGCCAATATTACGGACTGCCTAACATAGCGGAGCTGTACGCTTTCTTCAAAGAGGAGATCACTACCACAACTTCATCAGCAACTCGCTATTTTCCGAACCCTCTACAGTCGGTTGCGTGTGTTCATATTAGCGCTAGTAATACCGATTGGCCAAATCAGCCAGTGATTGTGGAAGGAACGCTAGATCTAATTGCAGGTGAGGAACTATTCTCAACATGCTACCCGAAGAAAGCGGGCGAGGGGGTCAATTGGTAAGTTTGATTTTATTTAGATAAAACTAATGTTATATATTTTCAGGAGCCAACCTTTGTATCTGGAGCTGAAGGAGCTGAATGTCTGTCCGGGCGACTCGCCTCATTGTCTTTGCACACCACAGAGCAACAACAGCCGATGGAACAATCAGCTGGATTGGGTCGACGAACTGGACATGGTGGAGCAAATGGAGATGAACGAAACGAACAGCAGCGAGCTCGGCAGCGACAGCTCGTGAACGCTTTGTGCAGCTTCAACAGATGTGGAATCGCACGATTACCGATGATGTTACGCAGAAGGAAGACTGAAAATATGAATTTTCTTGCAACACTTTCACTCGAAACTATTCACCTGAAACAAAATGTTTATGTCACGCCCAATTCAATTTCAATGTACGGTGCAAATCGTGTGTTCGCATATCGGGGCTATTTGGCCATCACGGTCGAGCAGCACCTGTACGCGCGCTACCGAATTCGCCTTCGCCACCCCACTCTACCCTGTATTTTAGAATACGGTGGAAATGGCCACCGAAGTGCTTTTCCGCTCGAATTGTTACGCATTTCTGACCCAAATGATGAATAAATGAAAAAAAGAAAATTCGGTTTTCATTCTCCAAAAAGTAAAAAACATTTATAAATGTTCAAAGGATCATCATTATATGAGAATCCAGCGCCTTACCACAATGGATTTTTCAGTTCTTGCGATTGGACGGTCCAGCCTTTTCACGTTCCTTAGAGTCCTCTTCTTCATCCTCTACATAATCGTCATCGTCTTCATCTATTTCTTCATCACTCATCTCTGACTCAGAGCTCTCGTCATCCATGTCTTTAAAATTAATTAAATAAATATTATGTTTTATGAAACATACCCGATTGATCTTCAAAATTTTTGTCCTCGTCGCCGTTGCCACAATACTTCTTTTTGAGCCCGTCCATACTCATTTTCAACATAAAATAAAGCATATTTTTTACATTCTATTTTCCTAACAATACACATACTTGCTTATGGCCAAGTCATCATCATCGTCATTCATGCTGATAACAAAGTCATCTTCATCGTCATCCTGCTCGCCTCGATCTATCTTTGACGCTAGTTCTCCAAGCCTGGGAAATATTTGTTGTAATTTTATAATCTCCTTTTCTTCATACCAACGCAAGCGCCAATTCTTTTTTGGATCTTTCCAAGCAGGCATCTCTGAGTCGTTGAAGCGACGTTTTCGGCTGCTAACACAGCTCTCACCAACCTAGTAAATTATTTGATTTCATACAATTTATAAAATTATAGACCTTTTTATCCTCAATCTCTTTTGTAGATGATGATGACATGGTGACCAGCTTCTATAACACAATATAATGTTTCTATTAATAAATTTTCACATATTTTAGCGATTTGACGCACAAAAAACAACTATTCAAATTAACAAAATTTATTCATATCCGAATGGCAAAACATCCAGTTGTTCGGTAATTATTCCTTTCTGACAAATAGGTAGGTATTTCTTGCTTAAAGGACGAGTTATAATGTCATTAGTCTTTGTGGGGCCAATCTTTGCATAGCGGAATACAGCAGCCGGATCTTTGTCCTTCCCATAATTGAGCACACGTTCAAGAAATCGATTAAAATGCATCTTTTTGGAATTTCCAACATCAAAGGTTATACCACGAATTTTTTGCACAATTTCCTCGGACTCATCACGTTTATTGTACATCAAAAAAGCATATTGCTTAGCGCCTTTAAAATAAACTTTTGGTTTTAATTAAAAGATAAAATAACCTCCGCAGACAAATATACGAATTTCGTACGCTGTGTATTCTTCAGACATTTGGCCAAGAAAAGCACCAACGGAAAGAGGCAACATATCACGTTTGTGCAGTGCAACAACACTATCAGTGTCCTGAAAGCTACTTGAAAAACTATCATCACATTTTCTACCTACCGTGTACAAAAGCTTGGCGCCTGGCGTTTTAACCACTTGCTCCATGTATTCCAGCAATTTTAATCGTGCTCTACCTATAAACGAATGAAAGTTATTTCAAAAATCTCACTCGAGTGTATACTTGTTGTCATCAAGCTGACAACGATATTTGAAGAAGAATGTTCACGAGCAAAATGTTTTTTATGTTTAAATAACACACGAACTGCCCGTTCAGAAATATTGATAACTGATGTTATTTCCTGAAACCGAGATGTTAGGGAATAATTGTTATTATATTATACCACTCGATGGTCGAATAAAATCTTGAAAAAATCCTGCGGTTTGTTGATCACTTTATTTGTTCCCAATCCATTACGCATGGAGAACTTTCCCCTAAATTGCATTTATAACATGGCAAGATTTTATTTCTATGTACCATAGACTGTTGAGCATTATTTTCGAGATGAATCGGAGACCAGGATTCTTAGAAATTTGATCCGGCTCAATAGAAATCGAATAAGCACGCGCATATTCTTCCACATAGGCTTGTTTCTGTTCGTCATTTTTTACACACGATGGAAGTCCGCTAGCCTCAATCTTCAAAATTTTACTAAAATATTTCGAAATAAATGCTTACTTTTAATTTGAGTAGCAGACGCACATAATCCTTGAATAAATTATCACTCCTAAAAAGAAAAATTAATTTTTTTCTGATAAATGCACAACGACCATTTTTGATAGTGCCATGCTCTCCAGAAGCGGTCCACTTTATAGCCCCTCTGTAACGTTTCGTTCGTTATCAAAATCAAATTATAAGGAATAATACCTCAAGTGCTTTAGCAAGCTCAATATGAGTGTAGTTTCCGGTATATGCGCGTTGCTCGTCGGTATGTGTACAATGATGCTGACAGCGAGTTCCACGTTTGCGGAATTCGGCTGCACAGCGGTGACATAGACAAAAGAGAAGACGTTCATCCAGTTTTATAGGCAAAACCGGTATTTGCAAACCACGTGGTGGGATGACACGAACACGATATATGCCACGATATTTCAAATCGTTCGGCTGTATCCTTTACAAAAGCAAAAATTTTAAAATGCGATAATTAAACATTTACCAGTTAACAATCATATCTTCTGCATTTGGGCGCACAATTTGCGGAATGCCTGTTGGATATTCAGTTTCAAAATTTACCTTAATTATTGAATAAAATTATAAGGCGATAAAATCATACCCATGGGTACAGACTGATAATATCGAAAACGGAAATTTTCTCATCTTCTTTGGGTGCAGCGTATAAACTAAGAGGACCTGTTCTGCCTAAATTCTAAGATCAATCTTACTCTCATGTTTATCAGACTCACCACCACAATAAGCTAATCTTGGATCAATTGGACCGCGTTCGTTACCAAGATCTTTGAAAAATTGCTCCATTTCCTTATTTCTTGCAATCTGATCGTATATTTCACACTCCTGTTTGAAAAAATATTTTACAAATTATGCTCAAAAACTAACCCAAATGGATTCGACCGCTATGCATTTTCCCTCGCTGTCAGGTTCACGTAACTGACGAATTCTGTCCAGCGTTTGCTCTTGAAGTTCGCCACAAAGCCTTCCATCAACAAGTTTATCCTGCAGATCGAAACAACGCTCGCATCCATGCCAATAACTTAACAAAAATCGCAGTTTTTATGTTTTTGTAATTTACGCATACCATCCTAACACCTCTATACATTTGTTTTGGCTTTCAATCCATCCATCCAGTTTCATCTTTTTCCACTGTTTTTCGCGTCCATTTCCAGCATGTTGAATGAAAATACCTTCATGGATTGCTCTCCAATCCAAATATTTTATTGCCTTAATTTTACTTGCTCGCAAAAATTCCAAAATATGATAAACTTACAAAAACACTAGCCCGATCCTGACGTTCGTATCCGGCTTCGGGAACAAGAGCCATAGTCTTTGGCGGCATGAACATTGCTTTGTAGATGTTCATGCAGGCGCTTGCAATCGTACAGCTAATTGGAAGAATGTCGAATCCGTTTGTCACTTCTTGCATAAGGCATCTCCTAAATTCAACAATGGCTTTTAGAAGGATTTCCGTATCATTTTGGCAATATAATTTCAGTTGATCCGGCAAATGGAATGGAGTCATCTTGTTCTCCTCGTACCTAAAGGTAATTATTTTTTATTATCCTTTTAAGAAAAAACCTGACCATTTTTCAAATTTTTCATGTTTTTCTTTGCGCATTGAGCTCGTACAATAGTCCTCCTTGTTTGGCAAATGTGGAAGATGAACTGCATAGTTCTCTCTTTCAATAAACATTATTTGTGGCAAAATTATTTAAATTTAACCCACTTTCGATTGTAAGCGTATGGAAAAAAATGCTTTTCTTCACAGTCCAGTCTGAATGTGGCGTTCAACTCTTCCAGTCGTACAGGCATGAGAAGACAGGAGTCTCTCCAGACCAATTTTGAGTGCGCAGCACTTAATTGAACGGTAAATTCATAAATTTTGAGTCCGTTCATGATGACATTCGGTCTTCGTTCTGTTTGAGCCAAGTGCTTGAGCACGAAATGACCATCAAACCTGCTCGAATTATGAGCCTGTAATAATAATATTTGTTTTATTGATGATAAACTGGCCTTTATTACCACATACCCATATATATGTCGGGAATGTGTTATCCCACGCTTTCATTATCCATTTTACAAAGTCGGCCACGGGTTCATCGCCAACAGCTTCGCTCCTGTAATGATTCTGATAAGAAAATTAATTCAAAGATCACCCACCAGTCCATCATTCTTTCAACATCGCCATCTTTGTTTGAACAGATTTCACAGTCAGGCATTTCACCATTGTCACAGCAATCAGTGCATGTTACTCGGGAAGACAGATAGTTTACTTTGTGTATTTGCTGGTGACTGCCAGGTAGAGGCTCCAATCTTGTTTCTATTGAATAATGATGATTAAATAAAAAGAGCCGATAATATGCAACCTGTATCCCATACAACCATTCTGTACCGTTGTCGCTCCTTTGGTATTTTGATCTTTTTGATGAAACATCCTACTCCTTTCCCATGATAAACCTAAATTTTGTAATTAATTCTGTTCTGTATTCAAAATTTTATTTACTTTGCATCGGCGGCAATAACTTGTATAGCATTCGTGAGGTTGCATATCATCAAATTGGTACACCTTTTGACAGCATTCGCAACGCCTTAAAATTTTGCATGTCTCAGGTTTATGATCGTTAAAGCATTGGCGAGAAAAGAAATGTCGCTTGCACTGCTGACAATGAATTAGAACACCCTCTTCCCTAGGGCATGGGCGCTGTGGGCCAACTATAATTAAGCATAGATTAAAATAATAATAAACAAAAAATCATACCTCGAGCACACTGTGGACACCGTTGCTTGCAGTGTACGGTATGCTTTACATCTCTTGTATAGGAACAATTGCATTCTACACAATATTTCCGACCAAGCTTAAAGAAGCAGTGAATTTTTTTAATGGCATCATAGTGCCCTTCCTGCAAGAAAATGGCAACGTCAAAGCGCCTTCCTGGCGGACCCTTCCATAACGGTGTGGGTAAAGCCTCGGGAGCATGTTGGAAAAGAACAATCCGGTAAGTCCCGGGATCGGTTCGATCCTAAAATGTATTTTTATACAATAATTCGAATAATTCCCAAACCCATAAATTCTGTACAAGCGGAAGATGTTCCATTCCATAGACGTTCAAATCGGATGCTATGCCGGCTGCTTGCATTAGTTGTTCTACTGCTTGTGCCATTCGAATCGGATTTGCGACCAGACGATTGAGCGCACGATTGTCAGCACACAGTTGTTGTTGATGCAGATCAAAAATGTTGGTAGGTGACCGATTTTTACCAGCATTGTTTCGAATTTCGGCGAAAATTATGTGATCATGGTAGGCACGAGCGGCAACCAAAGCATGAAACATACAGAAGCGGTCCCCGGTGTTTTGTATCCGAATACGATTCAGCTCACTGTATCCCCAATGCTGATACGGAAAGAAGCGTGGCGCAGCTCCTGTTGGCGGTGTCAAGCATGTGACAACAATTTGTATCGGTTCGCTGAGCAGCAGAGAACGCTTGTCCATCCCTCCTCCGTGGATTTCCTCGTCACCATCACTTTGGCCAAGCTTTTCCAACTCTCCCATCACTACGTCTGCAGTGTTCTGCCGGGGAGGGCGAAGTGGCAGCACAACAGGATCGCTTAATCCTAGAGGAGAAAAATTTTATGTGAATTATAAAAATTGACTTAAAGCATGTACCTTTTCCGTGGATCTCTATTCCAATCTTGAACACTCGTCGGTTGCCACCTTCCTCAGCGTTAAGAATGGCCCGCTCAATGATGTCGTCAATAGCCTGGTGGAGAGATTCATCTGGCTCATCAACTTGAGCGTTGATTACAAATTCGCTAAGGTGACGTGAGAAGGCAAAATGCTCATTTTTGGTAACGTGATGTGAAATTTCTTCGTAAATTGGCTTCTCCTCCCATCGCTCTTCATCCTTTTCGGGCACAGGCATGCCTCCCTGACCCGACTGCCCATTATTGCTTTCTTGATCGCTCAACTGGTCAAGCAACTCATCAAAATTGCTGCCTATTCGGCGAAAGTCCCATCGCGAACGTTTGCCAGAAGAGGAAAATTTTCGTTGATCCCCACCCCTTTTCCCTGGTAACATGCTAAATGCTAAATAAGAAAATTATATTACGAAAAAACAGTTAAATATTTTCGGTCAGTATATCCAATTAAATAAAAGTTCAGAAAACAAGTTAATTTTTAACGCCAAATAATCACACCGTGATATTACATTAAAAAATTACATTTTCAACAATCAAAATTATCTAATTCTACTGCTCCTTGGGTTGGAGTTCATTTGCCGCAAGTGGAACCGATCAACGTGTTGTCCCCACCATCCTGCTCCATCGGCTTCATGTTGCAGTCCTCATGCTCCCAGAAGTTGGACACGGTCCAATCATAGCCTTCATACTCATCCGACTTGGAAAGCTACAAAAAGAATTTAGCATTTTCTTTTCTGTAATCAATACCTTCATGCTGATCTTCAGCGTGAGAAATGTGTCAAGTTTTTTTTCGAACAGCAAGTCTTTATCCTCATTGCTCATTCCTGCCAGCCCTTTTACCTTTATACCGCCCAGAAAGCGCTCAGCAACACTTCTGAACATAGTTGCAATCTGTACGACTTCCGGATCATGTTGATCCTCCAATTCAAGGCGGACAAACATGTTGAGCACCGGTGATTTCGGTTCGTTGCCACATCCGGTACATATTCCGTCATCTCCGAGCTTTCGACCGCAATAGCGGCCACTTTTTCTCATCGGACAAGACTAAAACGGTAAATTTCCTGATAAAAACCTAAAATAAGGAAACGCTTACTTCGTATATCTTATAACTAATGTCTGCGACTCGGGCGCGGACATAATATATGCCGGGGGAATCGAATTCCAACACTTGTTTGATGTTTTTGACTTTAGCGGGCGGTGGAAGCACTTCCTTCTCATTGGAAGCACCTCCACTAAATTCAAATTTGGAGGCCATTCTAATTGGTGAATTGTTATTGTTAAGATTGTAGGCTAAATAAGCATTCAAAATTAGTGAGATCCATAGGGAAGCGAAATAGTGTGTGAGAATAAGAGAAATCAGACTGCCAGAGAAGAATGGAATAGTGTGTGAGGGAGAGAAGTTAGAAGAAATAGAACTACATTTGAATTTTGAGAGAACTATACAGCCAAGAAAGAAAAATTGTGTCCGTGTCCAGTACTTTTCTGTCAATATCGATATTCACTTTTTAAAATTTTCAGAATTTGTGTCATTTAGTTTAATTCATTGAGTGCCCGCTAAATGCCAATTTCTCAGAACAATTCATTTAAAGGGTTCGGCAGTCCGTATAAAGAGTTTTGCTTTATTCTCGATTTTAGACATTGGAATGCAAAATTCCTTGTGATTGCAAAAGCAGTAATTTTTTGTAAAATCGGTATTTTAGTTTCTCGGATCCGACATGGTACGAAACAAGGGGCTTGCATGCAATTTTGTCGTCTCACGCTTTCCTTTGGGTGACCCCGTCTCTGAACGCACTGTTTGATTGATTGTTTTGAAAATTTGTGAATTTGACTTGTATTCAGATTCCATTGGCTATCTTTGAAGCTGCCCCCAAGGATCGAATTCGTTTTTTGCGCAAATGGACTAAGGGTGCGTCTCTTAAGGAGGATTTTGGCACTGATAAGTGCCTCAAGGAAGTGAGTAATGGATTTGCCGTTAAAGTTAATGAGTATTGTTTTTTTGTTAAGCTGATTGACTGGCAGTACTACGTTGAAAGGCTGGGCAGTTGTATTCAGAAAATCATCACAATTCCGGCTTCTCTTCAGGGCATTCCAAATCCGGTAGAATTTAAGACGGATATTCTTATACCCGTTAAAATTACTCTTGTTAGGTACCTCGAGTTCCACACCCACAATGGCTGGAGAATAAGAGACGTGAACGTCTCGAATTGCATACTCAGCCCCGTATCACCGACTTGTTCAGGGTTTTTGCAAAAATAGTTTAATTGGTCTCATCAGATTTCTATTCTTTTAAGTCAGCCAGCGGGGCCGTTGTTCTTACTCCGGGATCGAGTCGAAGTAGCCGTGGCGAAGTTCATTTGTCGTCTTGGTCATTAAAGAAAAAAAAGAGTGGATCGGAGGTGGTGTCGTCCTCACCAGCAACAACACCAATGCTGAAAAGGACGTATGCGCGTTTTGAGATAGGCTATCAGTATGCTGAAAGTGACGTCAAAGGTCATAATATTTTAAATAACTCTTACATTAGTCACTATATTTGTCATGAGGAAAAGAGAGGAGGGTTCCAAAAAAATTTTGGGACATGCCAAAATTTCGCCATGCCGAAATTTCTCAAGCCAAAATTTCTTATTATTCAGAGAAGCTTTTCCGGACACAATTTCGCTATGTAATCACTTCCAAAAAATTGGAAGAGTCCGATGACCTTCTTTTTCTTATGTCACCCCCCCCCCAGAAAAACGGGTCTTCTATCATAAAACCAAGCCTTTTGAATAACATATGCTATCAAAACCAATAAGCTCGCCATTCAGATTCGCATTATCCTTCTCAAAAAACCACTAGGCTAGCGAAAGCTGCTGAGCAGCTAATATTTTGAATTTTTAGCAAAAAATTTGAGCTTTATTTTTTGAACAAATGAGGGATTTAATCCGATCAGAATCAGAAAAATTCCGAGCATAAAAACTTTCGGCAAAATTTTGGCATCGAAACCATGTCGCGATGAGGAAAAAATGACAATACCAGATTTCGCCCCCGCCAGGATTCGCTCCCAACCTATAAAGCGCTTTCACGTTAACCGGCGCTTCTACACTGCTGAGGGCCTCGCATACATCGCATATAGAAGGGGACCTACGGCCGCCCCCCCCCCATGGGCCTAGGCCCCTGGGGCGAAAAACTTATCGGGGGCGAATCCTGTCATTTTCAATGGGGGGGGGGGGGGCAAATCCTGGGGGGGCGAAATTTGTTGCCCCCGAAAAAATTTCAAATTCTTTTTTGGGAACATAAAAAATCTATCTTGCTTCATTCCCCTTGATTTTTAATTTGTTTTAATTCACCCTTTAAAAAAATTTTTTTGGGGGGCCC
>JAEHOL010000050.1:0-14403 GCA_016432905.1 Hoplolaimus galeatus
GTCAACGAACGGACCTACCGCCAAAATCGTCGCCCGCGAAAAAGTTGCGAACTGCTGTGACGATATCGTTGTAGATTGATGTAAAGACTAAATATTGTTGTTTTTGGTAATATCTGTTTTTTTATTACTGAAGCCCGAATTTATATGGGAAAAATTGCACAAAAAAGACAAAAATTACTAGGGCTTTGGGGGAATAAAAAAAGCGGAATTTTCGCAACCAATACTGGCAATTTTTAGTCCGTTGTATTTTAAAGATACGCCGGTGATGCTAAAGGCGCGAAAATCGACGAAGAATCTGCGAAGAATTTATTACTTTCATAAATGGGGAAAATTTAGATTTTGGAACATGGAGGCCGGCGGTGCCGACTTTTAGTCAAAATCTTTTCATATTTTTGGAATTTCACAAAAATTTCTTCAAAATCGAATCTTTAAATGTGTAATTTGTTGCCGGATTTCAAGAACCCAAAATTACTTCCCGAAAAAAAGAACTCAAAAACTCCGGAAAAGTCGAAATTTTCGGAACCGGATCCGAAACCCCAAAAATTTGAATATAGTCAAAAATTCTCCCAAAATTGCTAAATTCGTTAAAATTCGCTAAATTACGAACAAATATAGACATATTTGCAAAATGGGGATAAAATTCAAATTTCCCTAAATTTTCAAGGTTTTTTAAATAAATATTCTCTGTAAGGAATACGTATAAATCCGGGCTTTCTACCCCAATTGGTTAACACTTACCATTCTTGATTTTGCATCCTGGCGATTCGGTGGTGGTAAGGTTCGCTGTTGTAGTTATGTTGGTCATTGAGGCTGGCGGTGTGTTGCTTGTGCTGGTGCTTGGCGTTGTGGTGGTTGTACCGCTTGAGCTTGTTGCTCTGGTTGTGGTGGTTGTTGAAGTTGTCGTTTTTGCGGTAAATGGGTTCGGCGGCGGTTCCAAGGCATCGTACCAATGGTCTTCGCCCTCCGCTCCAATTGTGCATGGCGCGCATTCCTGGTCGGCTGGACGTTTGCCTCCGTAGTATGTGATCCAGTTCCACACCAGCCACTCACAAGTGTGTCCGCCCCACATGCAACCCCAAACAGTCAACACTGACGATTGATCTGATTTTGTTTTGTTTTTTTTTTGTAAATTTACAAAACAGCAATTTGCGATTTGTCCAAAAACGCCAAACACCTTATTTTTTACCCGTAAAATCCACCTCATTCTCAAAACAGCATAGAAACGGTCCTAATTGACGCGTAGTGGCAAGAAATGGTGAGACAAATGCAAATTATTCAGTTGTTCGCCGTTTAAAAGCCAAAAAATTCGAACAATCCCATGAAATTGGATTTTTAAATATTTTTCGGGTTTAAATGCCAAGCGGCTGAATAATTTGTACTCCTATCATCATTTCATGCTATTACACGTCGAGTGGAACTATTTTTAGGCGTTTTTGAGAGTGGGAACTCTTTTTGGATTTTTCCTGTTTGCTTATCAGGCGATCCACTTGCGGCTAATCAAATACAAAGCTTACATTAGAGAACTAGAAATTTTGAGGAGTAGTTTTTTTCTTGTCAAAAAATATTTCTGAACAGAAAATATTTTCCCAAATTTTTCCCAAAATGCAGCTAATTTTAATCCTATTTTTATCTAAATATTATCCTAACTAATAATATCTTAAATGATTAAAAATTTTGCTGACTAAGTGCACACGTTTCCACAAAGCAGTTGGTGGTTCCTTCTGGGCAATTCTCTGGCCAAACAAAGTGCGGTTTGATTCCATATTCTGCCGGCAGGTTGCTTTCCCATCCATTTTTGCAATAAAGGCCTTCTGTAAAGTAGTTTTTAACAAGTTTTTTTTTACCAATTTACGCTTACCGAAACTCGGAAGGACGGAGAGAAATGAAAATGTGTAGAAAATAAAAGAAATAGAAGATGTCATTATTTCTTTTCCGAAAAATGTGTTAAGTGTGAATTCTAATAATTGGAGCCTTGACTTATATACTTAAATATATTTCTCTGTACATATTGCGCCAAAAAAGTTTGTATAGACCAATCACAAGAAAATTTGGATTACTTCCTAAAGCGAAATAACAAAATGCCAATATAAAATACTGATGCTGATTTTTTTTATTTTGAACGGTTTTAATTTGTTTGTTGCAATTACGGTATCCACCTGCATAAGTGCCAGAACCAGTAGAATTAGCTTCAAATGATTTTCGCTTTAATATAAATGTTTTCCTTGCTCTCTATAACCGTTTTCTTGACACAGTATAGGCCCTAATAAAAGAAGCTTATCGGAAGCAGTATTAAGACTTTTGTCAACTTTTGCCTGTTATTCAAAAGATAATAGTGAAATTAGAAAAAAAAGCAAGAAGCTCATCGGAAGCAGTATTAAGACTTTTGTCAACTTTTGCCTGTTATTCAAAAGATAATAGTGAAATTAGAAAAAAAGCATATTTCGGAGTTTTGGTGCATACATGTCCAATTTTTACAAAAATTCAAACAAAACCATAAATCAAATTTTTAATTCACAAAACGATTTTGAGCAAGGGAAGAACAAGTTTAACGCCAGAAAACAGGGAAATGCACCGCGCAATGCACATTGTTAGCAACTGTAAGATAAATAGAGTATTTTTGTTTTCCTACTTAGAGTTTTTGGAGCTTTTTAGTACACTTTGACATTTATTTGAGAATAAATATGAGCATATGTTGCCTCGTTTGAATTATGAAAACAATCTGTTATTTTTTATTTTTGGGTTACTGTGGGATACTGTAATCTGTAACGGACATCCAAAACCGGTTTTTCTAGATTTTAGGTTACTGCGGAATATATTGTATCTAATAAAATTGCAACCAAGCGCAACTGCTGGGATTCTGAACTGTGACTGACACCAGTTTTATTGCGACGAGAATAATTTGGTCGGGGATTCTGAACGATTTTGGCAAATGGAAACTTTATCCCAAATATGGGAATTCTTCTTGGTGTGCACACCAAAAATAAATGATGACCTGATGAGGCAGACAAGGAATGGGTGGGATAGAATGATGTGAATGGTTTATTTCGATTACCAGACACCGCCTCCCCATTCCACTATCTCGGGTACGATGACCCCAACTTCTTTTTCTCTCACGTTCTCTCTGCTTCTCTCCCTTACTGCTGGAGTCATTCGCCATATTCGCGTCCCCTCACGGAGTCTGAAGGTTTGAATCTGACCTCTACCTCTGGTTTGGCAGAAATCCAAATAGCGATTTATATAACATAGAAATTATTAGTGAGGGTGTTTTTCTTTTTTCAGTTGGCGTTCTACTTCTCTTCAGTTACAAAGTCTTTTTCGGAGGAATTCGTTTCGGGTAAAATCTTGACGTTCTAAATGTGAAATGGTGAGGTAAGTGCAAATCATTTTGGCGCCCGCCATTAAAGCCGGAAAAAAAGGTTAAAAAATGAAGTTTTCATAACTGGATTCGAACCCATGCACCCATAAAACAAAAAAATGTACACAAATTGAGTAAGTTATTGAGAGAAGCTGCATGTTTCCGTCTGACACAGATTATGTCTGCAACTTGCCTCTCCGTCTGGCATCCGTGCTCTGAAGTGCGACTCACCGCCTGAGAGCTATCGTCAACACCGTATCGTATGTCTCCTCCGTCTGGCAGCCAATTTTCACGCCGGATGTTTGTGTTTTCCTGCCAGCTTTCACTATAACTTCCTGTGCAAACGTGGAATTTTTGGTGAACTTCTCTTCTGGTTTTGGGTCCTTCGGTCGCCATGCACTTTTCCGGAATTGGATGTGTTTTCGCGCCGCTCAAACGAGCTGCAGTTGCTTTCGCCGTTTGTGCTCGTCGCTTCTCTTTCTTGTTCTTCGCAGCATGTTGTTTATTAAATTCACTTTTTCAAGTTGTCATAATAAAAACCTGTGAAAACTAAAAGAAACAAATTTGTAAGAAAAACAAAAATTGAAATTGGGTGACGGTTCAGAACAAAGAAATTTCGATCTAACTTCGGCAGACACGTAAAGGGCTCATGTCAGCCACGTTGTTATGATGCATGTACTGGGTGAGAGAGAGCGTGAGAGTGATGAAGAGGAGAGAACAGTGAGGCATGGCAAAAAAGGCACCTGTGGTCTGTGGTGAGACAAAGTGAACAAAATGAGCGAATGCATGGTCAGACAGTCTACTTTACGTTTGATGAGGACTATGACTTAAACAGGTTAGCCATCTGATGTTTGCTTGAGAATTCTCAATCAAACATGGTCCCATCCATCCCAAACTATACTAAGCCAGGTTTGTCTGTCAGTCCGGAGTTTGAAGACGCGCCGCTGTTTGAATTTGGCTTGGCATTATTGATATTGTTGGCGTTCTGTTTCATTTAGGTATGTAATAAAAAAAGCAACTTTTCAACTTTCGCTCTTTGTACAAGTAATGTCGTCCTCCCTCCCTCGAGCGTTGATGCGCCGCGCAGCGGCGCATCAACGCTCGTCCACATTATATTAAGTGAGACTTGTCTGTCTGTCCGTCACCCAAATTTTTATCAGTTTGAACACGCGCGTTTTTTGTTTGGCAAAGTGTTTATATTACATTTTCCAATTTCCAACAATGATACTGCGTTTGCTTTTTCGGCGACTAAACAAATTGTTTTTGAGAAAATACACATACACACACATCTATGTTGCGAAACGCGATTCTTCATTTATTTTTAGAAACGATTAGCGAAGAAATGGTCAATCCGTGAACCGTAAATTGTTATTTGATATAAGAATGGTTATTTTTTTATATTTTATTTTTTACGTGATTTTTTTATATCACGTTTTTTTATATATTACGGTTTCTCACTTAGTATGTATTTTCTTATACTCAGGTCGTGCATGTTTAAGTGAAAGTACATAGCAATGGATAAAAAGTTGTTAAGTAAGATTATCAACGCGAAGAAAATTTATCACGATCCAAATGACGATAGCGTGGTACGGGAGAAAAAACGGAGGCTCGAGGACGACAAAAGACGCAAAGCAGAACAACAAGCAATAGAGGTTTGTTTATTATAATAAATAAACTGCGTTCATTTCTATTTTCATAGAAGGAAAAATTGGAGGCTGGTTTGGATGATGAATATGGGCCGCTTTCTCAGTTTGAGCGCGGGGAGACTAAGCGACGACGGCTGTGTTTGTGGTTTGAACGTATAATGCTTATGTTTATTTCTGGTTTTATCTTCTTTTTTAGATTTCAAGTTTGTTCAGAACGGTAAAACAAACAGTTACCGTTGCTCCCGTTATGAGCTTGGGTGTCCTGCTAGAATAATTCTGGTTGACAAAGTGAATCTGCGAGGCAAGGTCGCCAACAACAACCATAATCACTGCGCTGTGCCAGCTTCCCAAGGGGCTACTGGTGGACGAAAAAATATGAAGAAAACCATTACCGAAAACCCGCACATGAAGAAAGTAGATTTGCTGACAGGCGTCAGAGAGGATGTTGATGTCGACACTTTTATGGAACTTGGAAGTGACGACGCTTTGCGCCTAGCAGCTCAGAGGTTTTTTTAAATAAATTTTGGATGTAAGTTGAACATATAACGCAACCAAATTGGGTATAAGTTAACCGGAAAATTTAAGCGAAGGAAATTTTTTTAGACATGTTTTATTGTTTAGACAAAAGAATGAGCTGCTGGGAAACGTTAATACCAATGATGTTTTGGCTATTACATTTACGGACGAATTGTTGGTGCATAAAGAAGCCAACATCCTCATCTACGATAGCCGAAAAGTGCGGAAAGATGATTCCAAAGTTGTTTTAGTGTTTTCACACCCGAAAGTTTGCTTTATTTGCTGTAAAAGCCATTAAATTTATGTTTTTAGTTGCTCGATATTCTGCGGGAAAATGACAGGTGGTGCTTAGATGGTACCTTTAGGGCTTGTCCAGGCGCATGGGCGCAATGTTTCACCATCGGCTGTTTCATTGGAAATCATGTGGTGGTGTGCGTTCAGGCCTTATTACCGAGCAAATTGAAGCGCCACTACCGAGAAGCTCTTGCCGTCGTTAAAGAATTGGTGGCCCCAATGCAACCGATAAAAAGTAAAACTATGGTTACAATGTTAGTACTTTGTATTTATTAAGTGTTGACTGACTTCGAATCGAGCATGATTTTAGCAGCGATGGAAGAATTTGACTTGACGGAATTTTCCGGTTGCATGTTTCATCTATGCCAGAGTTTTTTTCGAAAGGCGCATTCTATGGGCATTTTCCAAATGTACAGGGGAGATGGATTGGAGCGCAAAAAACTCCGCAGTGCCGTTTACAAAACTTTCCGGTAACCACTTTATTCATCGTAAAAGAACAACAAACCATGCATCCGCTAATTTAGTGTATATGCTAATTTACTCTTTACAGTTAGTATATTAACTTATTTAGTCAGCCGCAAGTAGCTTTCTAACATCGTATTTGTTTTTTTGTAGCCAGGTTTTAACACTGTCTCTGCTTCCGCCTGATCATGTTCGCCGAGGCTTTTATCTAATCGTGCGGAACGCCCCACCTGGTCTCGCGGGGTGGTTTTGGTATCTGGCCAAAACCTATATTGGGTTAACATTATATGAGCAGAGAACTGGCGAGGAAGCTTTTATGCCTATCAGTCCTGTAGATGAAACCCAACTATCAGGTAAGTAAAATCGAACTAGGTGTATTGAGGGGACAGATTATACAAAGGATTATAGGTACAAACTCTGGCCACGTTTATTCGCAGTTGGCGCAGAATGGGAGTTTCTCGACAGCACACTCTTTTGGAACAGAGTTCGTGAGCAGAGTTTATCGAGAGAGCTATGAATCGCAGATGTCGATGATCGAAAGCTCCCAGTTTGCGGTGACCAGCAGTACTTCAATGAACCAAACTTTGGATTCGTATGATCAGTTTGATGTGGTAAATTTTAAATTTTTATGTTGTATTTTTTATTTGTCTGCTTTCCAGGCAGGACCGTCGCATCTTAAAGTACGCGTGATAAAAAGTTCAAAGAAGGTTCACGGATTTTCAAAAGGTAGAGCATATATTATTGCATCTTTTCTTATTACTGCACTTTTGTAGGTAAAAATCAAAAACTCAAACTGGCTAAGCGGACTTCAAAGGGTATGCCATATGTTAGATTAGTATATATCTATTTTGGTGTTTAGGAAAAGCACGTAACCCGAATAAAGGAATTTCAAAAGGCAAGCAGTTGCTATTGTATTTTATTATAAGTGATTTATTTAAAGGAAAAGTGCAGAAGAATCGAGGAGCTCCAGAACAAGGAAGCTCAAAAGGAAGCCCTTGGTTCCATGGAAATGTTTTTGCAATCGTGAATTCAAAACACAAGGCACCAGAACGTTGGCAGATGGATATTGTCCAAAAGCCCATGTATGATATTAGCTTTTGGAATATCCACGACCGCGCCCTTGCAATGATGGAGAAGACCAACAATTCTCTTGAAGCCAGTCACTACCAGTTCCAAGTAAGGTTTCTTAAAAGGGAAGGCCTACTGCGAGAAACTATACCCATAGAATATCTATAATTTAGCGCAAGGTCAATCACCATCCGTCTCTTGGCGACTTTATCCAAATCTTCAAAGAAGATATTGAGACACAACAAATGAAGGCAACAAGCGCAACTCTTGGACTCACATCTAGGCGTAGGCGAAAGCATGTGCTCAAAGAGGAAGCAATTGCTGAAGTCTTAAAACGTGCCCGTTATGAAACTGAAGACCAGCTTTTCCGGGTCATTGACGTGCTGTCTGCACTCATGCAACGATTCAGTGAAGGTTTACGCGCGCGGAAGGAAACTGCTGAGGCTGATGCGGAAAATGAAAATGAGGAAGCTGACACCACACCGTTTTTTTCTCTCGAACAAGACCAGGACGAGGAGGACAGAACCGATGAGATCTTAACTTCTTTTATGTCCGATGCAGAACAGTGGGAACCTGAAGAACCAATTAACATCTCTCCGTGAGTTGGTTTATACTCCACTTGGATTTGATCGCCTGATTTCACCAATTTATTTTCATTATTTTGTCTGCAATGTTATGCTTAGAGAATGATATGATCAGCCATTGATAATATTATGTTTACTTTTATCATCATAGTTAGTTCATTGATGTTATGTTTAGTCACCAGAGAGGGAACGGGTAAACTTGGATGTGGGTCGCTCCCAAAGAGAACTTTTGTTTGTATAATTGACAGTATTTTTTTGCGACGAAAAAGAATTAGGGGGACCTGCAGATCTAACTTTCTCTCTGGCGGCCTATGAGCCCCCATCTACCCAACCCGCTGCTCTTCAAAAACCCGTTTGATACTTATTTATTATGTCTAAATTTATTTGATTATCTCAAACAGTAGGTTGCTATTTGATTTTCCCAAATCAAAGGAACGCACGGATTACGGATTGTCTATTGATAATATTTTGTTAGCTTTCACTACCATAGTTTATTGATGAATTGATTTAGTAGGTCGTCAGGGAGGCACTGGGCACACTTATATGTGAGCTTTTACATGAGACATTTTTTGCATAATTACCCGATAACTTTTTGTTACGCGATGAATTATGGCACCCGTGGGTCTTATCCTCTCTCTGACGATCTATGATCTATTGTATTGTCTACCATTCGCCTACCCAACCCGCTGCTCTTACGAAACCCGTTTGAAACGTATCTATTATGTCAAAGTATTTGAATTTTTCAAATCAAAGTAGTTCACGCAACACGCATATTGGAAGAATAAAAAGGCTTTTTCACTAGACAAAGTCAGTGTAATTGGTGGAAAAAACCACAATTTATTTACCAAATTTAAGGATTAAAATTAGTAGTTTGTTAAAGTTTACAGAAATCTATAACGGCTGGATAAAAAGCTATGGATCGAGTGATCAAGAGACTGGAATGTTTGGCCGACGATTTTGAGGAAATGAAGATTATCAACGAGGCTAACGTGCAAAACTTCGAGTCACTGCTTGAGGACTTCAAGAAGTTGATGGTGGGCCATGGACAAGGTCCGTCTGCTGCTGCTACCGTCGACGCTAATACTGATCCGCAACAGATTGGAAAGGTAAGGTTCTAGTCTTTAACTGTTCATTTTTTTTAACTTTACAATAAAATCTTAGGGCACGCAAACCTGCGGTCTGTGTGGTAAGGGTGGTTTTCGCCGTGTGGCCACTCATCTGAATCACTGCATCAAGAAAGAGGAGAAAACTCTTGAAGGTCTGCAGCACAGTCTCTCGGTGAAGCAGTCGCGCTTGGACGCTGTGAAGAAGCAGTTGGGCCGCAAATAAGCTTGCAAGTGCCAATGATATGCCATGATCTCGGGGTGCCTTTGATCTTTTTTTGTAAATTAATCTTTTTGGCACAGGCACAATTTTATCTTTTATGATTAATGATATACCGTGATCTCGGGTTGCCTTTGATCTTTTTTGTAAATAAATCTTTTGGCACTGTCGCAGGCACAATTTTATGTCTAATTATTATATGTTTGATTTTTAATATCTCTGAGCATAGTTTATTTGTTGTTTTTGAGTTTATCTTTGAATTTATTTGAGTATAAGTCATTTGCTAGATGGGAAACGCTATGGCGGAGGAAATTTACGAAAAAATGGCAGCTGAGACTAGTGGTGATGCTTCCAAACAAGTCGATGCGGATGATGTTGTAAATGACAGTATGGAAATTGATGGTGAGCAGAAGAGTGATGACAAACACGCTGGCAGCAAATTGGACCAGAAGAAAAAGGTTTTTATGTTTTGCAAAAATAAACAAATGCACCGAAGCAGAGAAAACTAGTAGTGCGCTTACGATCATTATGTGTGACAATAACATTAATGTAGGAATTTTGGAATGCGCTAATTTTCTTACCAAAATTAACGCATACTTTATCGCATACAAATTAGTCAATTGATAAGCGAATGCGCTAATTTTCTTACCAAAATTAACGCATACTTTATCGCATACAAATTAGTCAATTGATTAGCGAATGCGCTAATTTTCTTACCAAAATTAACGCATACTTTAACGCATACAAATTAGTCAATTGATTAGCGAATGCGCTAATTTTCTTACCAAAATTAACTCATACTTTAACGCATACAAATTAGTCAATTGACTAGCGAATGTGCTAATTTGCTCACCAAAATTAACGCATACGTTAACGCATATATAAATTAGTTGACTAGTGGCTGTGCCAATTGTATTTTTGAACTAGATCGATATAGGTCTAATGGATATTAATTTAGATCGAAACAGCAAGCTCAGGCTCATCTATGGTTATTCAATATAATCCGTATGGTCCCCGGTTGGAATTGGACTCAGCAATCTTCAACCCCAATCTGTTTCACGTCGTGAGTACTTTGATTGTGCCCTTTTCATTTTACATTCAGAATTTATTGCCATGTATGATTTGCTACAAGTGCGTGCTCAACTTTCCCACTCATTTTGCGAGACATGTGCAAAGGGGTGACGTCGCGATTGAGGAGTTTGGTCAGTTGGCCTCATCTTTGACTTGTTAATTCTTAAATTAGGTTTTTTTTTATCAACTTGATATTTTAATGAATTTCCTATACCTATTGTTGTATTTTTTATAAATAGTGCTTAATATTGTTGCGTCTTTCCAGGTAACAATTTGTTGTGGGCTAAGGCCAAAATGGCGCAATTTGCCCTAAATCCATGCGTCAGTTTTGAAGAGATTTCTCAGGCCATAACAATGAAGGACACAGACAGGATTGTTGACTTATTTACGCGGTCTGGAGTAACTGTATGTGACTGAATTGCTTTTGGCCAATTACAATTTTCATACCAGGTCACGAAAAACGGTCAGCCAGAGCAGCGCTTCAAAGTGGGTTCTAACTTTGAGCTCCTTCGAGTCCCGGGAACAAATGGACCGCGCGTGCCAGCGATTCGGGAAGTCACAACTAGAGGCAAGAAGAAGATGAAGATCAGGGTACCTTACAGTACTCCTGGGATTGAGATGCGGGACCAATGGATTAAGCTTGCTGAAGCCGAGTTGAAGAAACCTGTAAAGGAAAAGAATAAGAAAGAAACAAAGCCATCGACAAAGCGTGGTACCTCCCTTCGAAAAGGTTACAATTAGTGTTCAGGAATCTTTCGTTATACATTCTACCTGCATTTTAGCGTCACATGGGCGTTCAAAAACAGGCAGAGGCAGAAAACCGATTCCACCGAATGTTGAAAAGGGAAGAAGCTCCCGTCAATATGGCATCAATCGCTATGGTATCAGCCACACTGACAAACCTTCGACGAGTACAACTACAGATCGGAAAGGTATCAACAACTGGGGGCCTTTCAGAGAAGTGTATTTTATACAAAACTTAATTTTTCTCTACCACTAATACTCTAATACTGATACTCTCTAATACTGACAGATCACTCCCTACACGGAAAAAGACAAAATGCAGTGACTTCTGGATCGAACCGTACAATCAAAAGGTCAAGAGTGGATCTATCGGATGAAGATAAGGAGAACTCTCCTCCGAATCAAATGGAGGGCAACGAAACAAACCAGGCTCAAGGGAGCACTATGCAGCTTCGAAGTGCCACCAAATACGAACACACCGTCCTGTTTCTTGACGATTTGAAAGGGAAGAACATTGGGCAAAGTTGGGAAACTATTCTGTCGCAAATCGATGAAGGCAAGTATTTGGAGCCAACCCGGTGTGAAACCAAAGGCTGGTGCGTCCGTGCCAAGCGGGACATAGCGGTATAATTTCTTACAGGAGGGGAGGGAATTTTGCTGTTGTTATTTTTCAAATAAAAATTTATAGTGCATTTTTGATACGAAATTTTCCAAAATTTTTGGCTGTGTGTAGAGTCCAAGAAGAAAATTTGATGATCGTATAGCATAGAATTTATGGCAATTCTTTAAGTTTAATCAAGTTCTGTGCGTTTATCCCGGCGAAGTTATATCACATGAAGAATACATGGACCGTTGGCCCACCATGAGTCCTGAACGCCGCGGCAAGATGATTAAAGTCGACAAAGGCAGCGAAAAACTCAACTTGTACTTTGATGTGACACCACAAGCCGAAGGCATCGGATCTTTAATGAACCATGTCTGCTCCCACAAAGCGAATGCACGACCACGTTTAATCCGAGTGCCAGGAGCTTCAGGCTTTCAAGAACGCATCTTTTTGTTCGCGAAGCATAGGATTTCGGCTGATAAAGAGATTTGCTGGGACTACGCGGGACTTAGGGATGCCGAATGGACACAGGACTTTTGTTATGGCAAAGTTCCGCCCTCGCCTTGCATGATTTTTTGTGACTGTTCATCCATTTCTAACCAACCTGATGAGCCACCAAAACAGACAAAGGTATATGAATATTATGCTACACATATACTAACGAAACGCCAACTTATTGGTTCATAATTTAATTTAAACTCTTAGATTAGTGTATGTGCTAACGAGCGCCTGCTCATTAGTACATAATTTAATTTAAAATCTGATTAGCGTATACGCTAACGAGTCACGCGCTCATTAGTACATAATTTAATTTAAAGCTCTTAGATTAGCGTATATACTAACGGGACACCAGCTTATTAGTACATAATTTAAATTTAAACTCTGATTAGCGTATGCGCTAACGAGACACGCGTTCATTAGTACATAATTTTAGGAAATAAATTAGCGGATATATTAATAATACACACCATCAAATAACTTATCCATATAAACATTCTTTTGGCACAGGTGGAACGGCTTGGTTTGCTGGCTGCAATTGAGAAGTTTAAAGGTGTTGAGGACACCCACATTTTTCGACCGAGTGAGGAGCTAAGGCTTATGCCTTCGATGGTTCTCGAGGATTTTTGGACAAAGTTTATTGAAAGCAAAAGACTCGATGAATTGGTTAAGAAGCAGGCGCGTCTAATGGTACTCAATAGTACAAATTCATTATTGTATCCCAAGTGATTTAAGCATTTGGATGTCCCTGTAAACGACTTGAAGAAATTAGCAGATGGTGAGCTTCTGAATGATGAGCTTATCCGTGCTCATCTGGCCTATTTCACTGCACATGCTGATAGTTGTGCATTTTTCTCTTCTGTTGAAGGTTTCTACCTATTATTCTGAGCTTATAATTTTTAGAAAACAAATAGCTTGACTAGATTCATCTCTCCTATTAATTTAGTCTCTCGTTTCGTGAGAACTGGGTCCTTACCACCAGACTTGGACTGGAATATTCAGAACAAGAAACTGATAGCCATTCCATTGTTTTTCAAATCAAAGTCACAATCGGACGATAATGCTTCTAACCATTGGTGCATGGCCATCGTTGATCTGACCAAACGAGTGATCAAACTCATGGATTCTCTAGATCAAGATGGCTCCATCTATGCAAGCGAGAAGAGTGCATATGTCCGCACAATTAAGTTTGGAAATTATTTAACACGGCCCTTACTTTTTTTTTAGTCGTATGCTGTCTGCGATATGCGAAGCACAGTGCGCCCACCTGCCGGAACTTAAAGCAATTTCCATAGAAACGCCCGCTCAACAAAATGGCCGGGACTGTGGCGTTTTTGCGCTAATTTGTGCGCGAGCCGCGGTAGCAGCTGTCGAGGATGGTCACGAGTCCATTGACTTGACATTCACACATCGCCACATACCATTTTATCGTCGGATGATTTTGTACAACTTGTTATGTGGAGCCAACAGTTTTGCAAAGTTTTACATAAAAGGATTAAGCACTCATTTTTATAGACACAGCAGTGGTTCCGGACTTAACCCGACAGATCGGAGGTAATGGCTACTGCGAACTCATTAATTTACAGGCGCAAGCACAAAACCAATTCACCCCAATTAAGACGCTCAACACATTACCACTCGCAAAAAGCGTGGCAAAAAGCATTGAGATTTGCCAGGCCTGGCTTTCAACCTGCGAATATGGTACGAAATCTCCCCCAAGAAAAGCACTGTTTTGATTTATTATTTGGTCTTTTTTTGGTAAAAGTTCCTCCCAATGCTAAACACACTTACATTTTCAATCTGGATCTGATCTTTTGATCTTTTACTAATTTTGTTGTTACCTACCCATTTTACGCATATGGTTACAAAATTCCGATATATACCCATACAATTCCGGCATCTCCCGTTCAATTATATTTTATTGATCACAGCTCCGATCTATGCACTTCCAATCACAATTCAGTTATATTTCAATTTTTTGTTTATTTACGATCCGGATGGTTTATTCTATTTCATCATCGAGATAAAAATGGTTGTCAAGATGGATTAGGTGTAATCATTTTATGTCAAAAATACAGATATAAGTAAATCGACGTTAATTGAAAACAATATCGCTGTGAGATTCTCCAACAATTTGAAAGGTCCACCGATGATCGCATCCCTAGACGTGCAATGCACTCATCCAGTTGTACTGCCTGAATGTTGAAAATTTAATATTGCTAAGGATAAAATAGCATA
>JAEHOL010000051.1:0-14315 GCA_016432905.1 Hoplolaimus galeatus
TGCAAATATATGCACAAATATGTACCCTTTAAACGCTTCAGACAACCTTAAAACCATGTTTTTTGGCCTTTTCTCGGCCTACTGAGTTCGCAAAACAAATATGCATTTGCATATATTTCACAGCCCTACTGATGGGTCCGCCGGGCCCGTCTGGCCTACCCGCGAAAAATGACTAAAATTATTCTGAATAGAAAGTTCCGCTCTTTTAATAGTGAATTTTTTTTCTTTATAAAGAGAATGGCGACGGAGACAAGCAATCATTCTTGTGCTTTTTTCTTTTTAAAAATTTACGAAGCCCAGTTGCACATGTAGCAGGTTGAGCCGGAGTCCGAATTCGGGATCCGGTTTTGGCTCGGAGATCCAAAATCCGGATTTTTCGAAGAGTCTCGTATACCCGGTATCCAAGATTTTTCAGAGAGGCCGGTTTTTGGTCGTCCTGGCCACATTACCCAACCGGAGTTCGGCTTCGAAATCCGGTTTTTGGCTCGGGAATCCAAATTCCGGATTTTTCGAGACCTGTATATTTGGTATCCGGATTTATGAGGAGGCCAATTTTTTGGCCGTCCGGCTCCATCCCTGCTTCATAGTATTTTATTATATACTTTTTTTATTTAGTGAATACAGCCCTTTTTTTTGAACATCGTCAGCAGTTTCTAAAAATGAACACCGCCTTCATCCTTCTTGTGCTGTTCATCATCATCGGTTTGCAGATCGGGTCGCCGAAGGCAAGCTTTGCAAATCAGGATAAAATATGCAAATTTTTGATTTAAAGGAACAATGGATAATATTTAGGTGCTGATGAGCCGGTGACCGAGTTGAACGACCCATCGGACGGTCCGGCGGACAGCTCGACGTATCGTATAACAGAAATACCGTATCTAATTTTTAAAACAATAATTTCCAACAGCGCTCCACCAAAGCCGATTGGACTTCGCCGCCCAGAGGGATTGACTGTGAAAATACCGCCTCGTGAGACACCATCCACACCAAAGCATGGATGATGGCGAAGGCCCCTTTTTTTAGCAAAATCTTTTCCTCTCAAAATTGAATGTTCTTTTTTCTTTCTTTCAATCCCCCTCATTCTTTTCCCAATGAATGCACCTTTTATGGGCCGTTGGGGTGGCGGACGGATCGATGACGAAAGCACGAAAAAGAATGACCGACACGAGTAAAAGCCTCTTGGGGCGAATTTACGAGGGACCATCTCCCAAATTATTTTTTGTTGGACCGTATTTTTTCCATAGTCGGGTAACCTGTTGCGCCAAATGATAAGGCATAATATACTAATTCATCCAATATGATTTTTTATGCCTTCCACAAATTTTTTGCAAAATTTTCCGGGTAACCCATCGCGCCAAATGATAAAAGTTGGGTTCATCTTTTTTGCAGTAAGCTTACCTATGTTGCCAACCAAAATTAGAAATTTGAAGTTTGAACCTTGAATGAGTGAAAATTTGGGCTTATCAGAATTATGCCCGTAGAATATAAAAATTTTCTCTCATACCAAAGTTAGAGCTTATAAGAATTATGCTCATGAAAATTAAAAGATCCACTATTCCATGAAAAATGAGGCTTATCAGAATTATGCCTTTTGTCGAAGTAGAATTCAAAAATTTATGCGTCAGGATTTCCTCCATTAAAATTTTCTCACCATTATGTGTGTTAGAATTATACCATGTTATGCTTTTCCCAGATTCGTCCTTTAATTCTCGTCGTCCTCTTGCCATCCCCACCACTTCACAATTTCGTCCGGTTCCTCCGATGGCCCTTCTTAGAATCCGGCATACACCCAGCTTCGGCGCTGTTCGTCCAGCGTAGTTCGCTCCGTGATGATGTCCGAAATGAACCTCGGCTTGATGTAGGGTGGCAGGCCCGTCTTCTAAATTGCCTTTAAAATTTTCCACCTTTTCAATTATTTCCCTTCCAACCAAGAATTGCGTGTAGCGACGCATCTCCGTCTTGCCGTCCGCTTTCAGCACCAACTTCGTCTTCGTGTCCTCCACTTCCACCACTTTCTCTCTCAACTTCTCATCGTTCATCCACTGAAAAAACTCCTCCCATTTCTCATAAAAAATTCTTTCCAAATTCCTTACGTCTCCGGGCAAATACTTCCAGTTTCTTGCCATCTCCATTGGCTCTCCCAGCCTGCTTCCTTCCGCCCACAAAATGCCTTCGTCATCCGCTCGGCGAATCCACTGAATCCAGCGCCCAACTTCCGGAAGCGGCACCCCCGCCGGGTATTCGTCCTTCTTCACCATCTTCCCTTTGGCCAGTTCCATCAACCTCTTTCCCTTCTCCTTCTGCGCGATGATCTCCCTCCAATCCTCTGGTAGCTGCTCCCCTGCCTCCAATCTGATCCATGTTGTCCATGGCCCTGTTCCCCAGACAAGCGTGCCATTGTGCACCAGATCCTCCGTGCAGCCTCTCACAAATTTCTTCTCCATTTCCCATCCCAAGTCCTTTGCCGTCCACATCACACCAGCCAATTCGATGCCGTACAGTTGCGCCATTCGTTGAGGTAGTCGCTGAGATCGTCGTAAAGCTTGGGAATGACTTGGGAAAAACTGATTATGAGATTGTGATGAATTAACCAAAGTAGATACGCTTTCCGCGTCATACAAAATGATTAATATCTCAAAAAATTTCCTCTTTCCATTTCCAATTTTCCATAAATATCTGATATATATCTCTGAGATCTCCAACAAAAAATAAATATCGATGCCGTCGCACGAAAAATAAAATAATGTCACCAGTTGGAGATCACCATTTTGCCCATTTCTCCGTCTCTTCCATTCCTTCTTCCTGCTCACTCCTTCGGGTAGGCGAAGCGGGCACCGTACATCATGTATCCCAGGTACGTCTTGTACTCCGCGTCCAAAAGCTGGAGTTCCCATCCTTTCACCTTGATGTCGTCCGACGCAGCCCCTGATCCCTTCAAGATTTTTTAACACATTAGCCTTTCGCGCCAAATGATAGTTCCCTAACTGATTATAAAAAAGTTCCCATCCTCCAAAATTGACCGATCGCGCCAAATGATATAAAAATTCCATTTTTCCATAGCTAACCGATCGCGCCAAATGATAATTTGCCATAATTTTTCTTTCAAAATTTTTCCATTTTACCGGCTCGGCCCCTTCCTCTTTGTCTGCCGGTGCCCATTTCCAAGTCGTCACATCGTCCCGATGAGTCTTCCACATCGGCCCTCCGGTCCAGAACACTCCCTCTTCCTTCTCGTTGCGCGCAACAAATTGCTGCCATTCGTACTTGCCCATCTTCGGAACGCTGCTCGGCATTCTCGGACCGCCCCTCTCAAGTGCTCCGCGCTTTACCAACATGTGGTTCCAATCGTCGTACCATTCTTCCACGATTCGCGCTCTCACTTCCTCCTGCTCTTCCGTCTCCTCCGTTTCCCAGCTGGTTGCGCGAGTCACCTTTATTCCTTCCATCATCTCTTCCGCTTCCTTCGCCTCCATCTCATACTTCTTCATCACTTGGAACACTTGGTCGATGTCGTCTCCCTCGAAGAACGGTCCCTCGAAATTCTTGCGCCCAAGGTCCCGCGCGATGAATCCGTATATCGCCACGTCCTTTCCCTTGATGATCTTCTTCAGACCCTTCATCTCGTCCACATTCATTCCTTTCAATTCTCGCTTTCCGGACATTTTTCTTTTGCTGAATCTTCGCTTAAAACCTGTTTTCTTGAAAATCAAATTAACATTTATTTGATGATGAAGTGAAGATAATTTTGGCAATTTTTTAATGCCATCCTTTTCTTTCCAATTCAATTTCAAGGCCACACTTTTATAAGTCCACTTCTCAAAATATAGGAGATCGGAAACCAAAAAATTGTTAAGATCGCCATAAAAAATTTTAAGATCATCCAAAAAGTTAATATCCCGTGTTCCGATCAAACTCCTCTCTTGTCTCTTCATCCATAAATTCGCACACGACGGAAGCCCAGCTCGATCGGGTCCAGGTACGCCTTCGTCACCACCCATTCGACTTCCCGCTTTATGAAAAATTTTGGTAAATTTTCCTATTTTCAACCTTTTCACTTGCAAACCCACCGGATTCTGCGAAGGCTCCGCAAATTCCCATTGCATCGCATCATCTGGCTTCTCCCCTTTCTTCCCTTTGCTCCAAAACACTCCACTCCGTTCATCCTTGCGTACGTATTGCACCCACTCGTCCTTCTTCGGCATTGGGACGCCAAACGGATGACACTCCACCTTTGGAAGTCCATGTGTCCAGTAGATCGCCGGCGCTTGATTTTCCTCCTCCCAAATCATGCTTGGGTTCTTCGCCCTCTCTTCCGCTGTCACTCTTCTTCCTCTCTCCCATTGTCCATTCGCTTCTTTCGCCGTCAACTTCCAAATGCGCATCAGCCGCATCACCATGTACTCTTCGCATCCGATCTTGAAGTCGCCTTCCGTACTTCGGCCCAAGTCCTTCGCAATCCACTTGATCATCGCCAAATTCATCCCTTTGAACTTCGAGTCCGCGGTGAGCATTGTCGATGCCTTGCTTGGAAAAAAGTGGGGAAAATATGATCTGATTATGAACAGCACCTTCGATATGCCTTGTTCATTCCAACATTTTCCAACTTCTTCACACTGATCGAAAATTTTCTTTATCCTTTCCACCAAAATTAAAATTTTCCTTTCTACTCCAGAGTCAAATAAGGCCGTCTCTCGGCTCACAAAATAAATAGATCTCATCAAATAAATAAAATAAAAATGAAGAGTGAGAGAGTCTTCTGGGCAGGAGAGTCAGACGATGACGGAGATTTTCAAAAATCAAATAATAAGGATGGATGTCTCCGGACAGATGAGTGGAGGTTATCAACGAGAAAAAATAAAAAATTTCACGCTTTCCGCCTTGATCACAACCCTTCAGCGACGTCCATTGTTGTTGAAGCCATTGTTGCGGAATTCTGGCGGCGGGTCTCGGCGTTCGTTCCGATCCTCTCCCCATCCACTTGACTGCTGTCCCCAATTCGACGGTGGCTGAGGCGGCGGAGCCGATGAGCCCGCATTCTGAGTGTTGCCCGATCCTGACGGAGCATTTTGGTTCTGACCAGCTGAAAAATTTCTCATCACTTTCATTGGTTACTCCATTATTTTCCCATTCGCGTTGTTGTTTCTTCTCTTCCCCCGCCTTTTTAAAAGCCAGTATGCGCCAAATGATGGTGCAAAATTTGTTCAAAATTTCTCCACTTTTCCAACAAAAATTCCTATAAGCCACTTTATTTTCCCAGACCAGTGTGCGCCAAATGATAACATTGTTCTGTCCTCGATAAATTTTGGGTACCAGTATGCGCCAAATGATACCACAAAACTCATTCAACATTTTTCCAATTTTCCCGAAAAAATTCTTGTAAGCCACATTATTTTTTAAAACCAGTGTGCGCCAAATAATGCCATAAAACTTATAATTACCCGGATTGGTGAAAGTGCGCGAGTTCCACTGGTAGTTGTTCCGACGCCCTCCGGATCCCCCCGACTGATTCAGCGGACGCGGTGGGCGATATCCGGCTCGCGGTGCAAAACGCAAACGACCATCACGAGCACGCATGTAGCCCTGAATCATTATTTCCATTCTTTCCATTTTTCCACCATCTCTTTTTACCGGAGGAGTATCACCCTGACGCTGACCAGCGTTCCCTTGTTGAGCTCCCGGCTGGTTGTTTCCTTGCGGAGCCGCATTTTGGTTGTTGTTCTGCTGTGCCGGTGGCGGATGCACTACGCGCTGATTCTCCGGAACCGTGTCCAAGTCGATGCCGAATGCATTGCGCATGAACCAAATCATTCTTCGCGCTCCACGACCGGTGATGTGTCCCATGTTCGAGAGACTGTCGTCCACGCGGAACAATTCTTCCAAACAACGCCTGTTGTTCTGAATCGCCAGCACAATGACATTCTCGTCCACCCAACGACGCAATTCGGTTTGCATCAGATCGACCCATTCTTTGTAGCCAGCTTCGCGATCGTCATTGAAAGGTGGCGCGACGACAATCTTTTCACCATAATTATTATGCAAAAATTTTCCAAAACATTTATTCACCTTCTGCGCTGCCATCGTCCTCAAATGCTCCAACATTCGCTTGACCATGTTGATGCCTTGAACCAGATTTCGGTCCTCCTTGATCTCGTACGCGCCGGGCATGATGATGATGTACTTCGTGTCTCCCGAGAACCAAAGCTTCTTCACCGTTTTCTCCAAATCAAACAGCACATTCTCCGACACGAAGCGTGCATCCAGCTCTTCGGCTAACTTCAATCCTGCCATGTCCGAAATCACCACAACTTTTTCTCGAACAGCCGTTAGGCGTCCCTGACGAGCGCATCTTGCCGCTTCCAGTCCTTCAATGATCGGCTTCATGAACATCTCCAATTGAGTGTCCTTCAGAATCGGCAGTTCGATGGTTCCTCCGCCAGAATTTGCCAAAGCTTCTCCCGCAATTTTGCACTTGTTCAAGTACTCTTCAATGATGCGATGGATTGTTGATGATCGCACTCTTTCCAATGCCCGTCGTTCCACATCAGCCAACAAATCATGGAAACTCGCGCGGAAGTCCCATTGAAAGCGTCTGGAGACATCGTACTGCTGAAGGTCAACTTCTTTCGCGATGCGCAGGATCAAGTAGTCCCACAACGTCTTGATTTGGTACTCGTACATCACCGATCCTTTGCAGCCAACATCAAACAAACTGCCCAACTTGATGCGCGTGCAGCGATTGTCATGCAGCGGAGTATGATCACACTCCATCGTAAAGTCGAACGGTGGCAAACTTTGACGAGCTGTAAAATTATTTTCATCATTCATATTCATCAAATTAAGCCTAATCAAATTATTGGTGTTTTCTCCCACTGTTCTGTTCCGCAAATTATACTTCTTTTTCGGCAAAATCGGGTCTCCCGGCAGATTTTCTGGACATGGGTTAACATGCTCTATCGGAACTTTTATTGGCTCATCATCCGGTTTGTTTATTGGAACCGCCCAGGCTGCCGTTGGGGAAAGTTGCGTCAAAATATAAGGCCCGTATAGTTTCCACCTCAACTTTTTATGTTCTACTGTTGTTGATGGCCTAATATAAATCATCACCTTATCCCCAATTTTGTAACGAGTTTCCCTCACGCTCGTTTTCCTATCAAAATATTTCTTTTGTACCGATCTTGCCTTGTCCGCATTTTCATTAGCTTTTTGCAACATTTCTTCGTAGTGCTCTCGGAACAGTTGAATGTACCCTTCCGTATCCATAGTGTGATATGGATTCACCCTAGGGGGTGCCGATGCTAATGAGGGGAACCTCACATCCCTGCCCAGAAACAGCTGAAAAGGCGCAAATTGGTTTTCCGCCGATGACAAAGACTCGTGGGGCGTGGCGTTATAAGAGAAAATTAAATACGGTAGCCTCTCATCCCATTCCCTCGGGTCCGTGCAAGCCCGGTTTGCCATATCCAAAATTGTTTTATTCATCCTCTCCGCCATCCCATTAGCACAAGGATCGTACCCAGAAGTGGTCGACTGCCCAATATTTAATTTATTCACTAACTCATCCATTATGTTGTTAACAAATTCGGGCCCTTGGTCGTGATGAATCCGTTCTGGAGCCCCTCCAAATTTTAAAATCCAATGTTCCACAAAAGCCTTAGCTATAGTGCCCGCTTCCTTATTTGGCATCGGGACTGCTTCGCAGAAACGAGTACAATGATCAATCATTGTCAGCACGAATTTATTTCCTCGGGATGTTTTTGCCCTGCTTATTTCCAATGTATCCATGCAAATCAACTCCTGGGGCCTATACGTCACTATGGAATTTAGAGGCGGATGGTTGCCTCTAGCTATCCTATTGTAAGCACATGCCCGACAATTTTTTGCCATGATCAAACAGTCTCCTTGCATCCCGGGCCAATAAATTCCCTGCTGCTTCAACCTTTTATAAATTTTCAGTCCACTTTGATGCCCACCATATTGCCCTCCATGGTGCTCTTCCATTACTTTTTGCCTAATATGGGGCGGGACGTATAGCTCCAACTCCAAAGCTTCGTTCACCCTATACAGTATCCCATCCATCAAGCAGAATTCACTCATCCACCCATGCATATCCATTCTATCCTTTGAATCTTCCGGCCATGCTTTATTCTCAAAAAATGCTATTAGGTGTCTCATTTCTGATTCACCCAACATTTTTTTCCATTCCTCAGCCGAAATTGACTTATCAATTTTTTCCGGAGTCATCTTATCCAAATTTTTCGGATCCCTCATCGCTCTTTGTGCCCTTTTTGTCGATAAAATTGAGATGTAGATTGAATTCTGCTTGGGGAAGTCCAAAGGCGCCCTAGATAAAGCATCGGCCGCTAGGTTAGTTTTCCCAGGGCTATAAATTACTTCGAACTGATATGGTGCCCCCAGGCCCATAATCCATCTCTCAATCCTTAAATTGGTTGCTGCTGTCTTTGACTTGAACAAATAAGGTAACGCGATATTGTCTGTGATGACTTTTGTTGGCAGCCAAGAAATGTAATGCTTGAACTTCTCGATGGCAAATTTGATGCCCAAACATTCCAGTTCCGTTGATCCGTATTTTGCTTCTGCTCCCTTCGTCGTCCGAGATGCGTAGCAAATTGGCCGGATGTGTCCAGGTTCCACTCCGTTTTCCGTCTCCTTCCGGTCTCTTTGAACCAGCACGGCACCGAGTCCTTCTTTGCTCGCATCGGTTAAAATTCGAAAATGGTAGGTGTCGTCATCTGGATTCGATGCTCCTTCAAAGTCCGGATACTTCAGGACCACATGCTCGACGATAATCCGCTTCACTTCCTCAAATGCTTTGTCTGCTTCCTCCGTCCATTCCAACCGACCCGCATCTTTTTTGACCATCTTCGTCATTGGTGAGATAATTTTCGCATAGCCACAGATGAACTTTCTGTGCCAGTTGGTGAGCCCCAAAAACCTTTGTAATTCCCTCAAAGTCGTGGGTTTGGGAAAATCCAAAATCGGCCTATATTTTTCCGGACTTTTTTCAAGCCCATCCCGAGTTAGTACGTGGCCCAAAAACTCCACTCTATCCGAAGCAAAGCGACATTTTTTAGCTTTCACTTTTATGCCAAAATTCCGGAAAATGTCGAAAATAATTTTTAAATGCTGTAGATGTTCCTCAAAAGTCCGGCTCGCAATCAGAACATCATCAATGTATACAAAAACAAATTTTCCTACATGCTCCCCCAAGATACTATTCATCAACCTTTGGAAAGTGGCCGGTCCATTACAAAGGCCCTGTGGCATGACCACATACTCATAAAACCCATTGGGAACCACAAATGCGGTTTTTTCGATGTCCGATTCCTTCATTTTTATTTGATAATATCCACTCATCAGGTCCAACGTTGTGTAGTACTTCCGATCTCCCAGATAGGAAAGCTGATGATCGATGTTGGGCAATGGATAGCTGTCCCGTTTTGTTGCCGCATTCAGCTTTCTGTAGTCGACACATATGCGAAGCGTTCCGTCCTTCTTCGGGACAATGACCAGCGGTGCTGCCCAAGGCGATGCTGAAGGACGAATGATGCCTTTATTCAGCTGCTCACTGATGAGTTCGGTGACTTTTGCCCTCACTCCAAATGGTATGTGCCTCGGGACATTTTTCACCGGCTCTGCTTCACCCGTGTCAATTTCGTGTTGAACATCCGCTTTGATCTGCGTCAGTTTCGACTCTTTGATCGCGATGGTGTCTTCATACTCTTCCCAAAATTGCTCCAATGCGCGCCATTGTTGCGCTTCAAACACACCCGTTTTTTCTCCCAACATTAAAAGTAACTCCCGAATTCTTTCCACATTTTTTGTTTCTATCGACCCAATCCTAATTTGGGTGCAGGGTAGGACCAAATTATCCGGAACCAACTCCCAAGATGGATTATAGACACATTCAACTGTTTCAGCGCTACCTATTTCCGATCCATTTTTCAAAAATAAAGGCTCATCGGAGTCATTAATAATCCAAGTTTGTAACCCACCTCGCTTATCAGTCTTCGCCAGAATTGAGTCCGATCCCTTCCTTTTTGACTGCTTGGCAATGCTCTCGAATCGCTTCAGCAATGCTTCGTCTCTGCTCTCCAACACTTGCTGGATGCGTTCCAAGATTGCTGCTTCCGATGGCGGCGGACGCTCCCATTCCTGCATCACCGTGGGACGACCAATCTCCGGAAACTCGTCTCTGATCCAAGAAGGCACTTCTGATCGATCGATCATCGCCGCAGTTTGAGCCAACGTCTGACCGGACAGATTATTCGTAGGACGAATTGAGCTCTGAATTTGTGCCAATTTTATTCCCTTCCTTCCTTGTCTCCTTTTCTTTTTCCTAACTACTCCTGAATTTTCTCCCTCCAATTTTTCATTTTGTTCTTTATCATTGTCATCATTATCTGATAATAAATATACCGAGCTTCCTTCTCCCGTAGCAGCTGCACCAATTCCTTTAGCCCTCTCCTTCTCACGCTTCCTTCGATACTCATCAATCGCCTCACGACTCTTGACGATGTCGAGCGCCTGACGCATCTGCTTCTTCTCCATTTGCCTTCTTTTCTCCAAATTCGCTGCTGCCTTTTCACGAAGCCCCTCAATGACCTGCGTTCTCTGTTCAGTGTCCAGCCTTGCCCACTGATCATTCGGGAATTGATCCAGAAGCTCATCCTCTTCCTTCTCCAATTCTTCCTTTCTCTTCCGCTCTTCTTCTTCTTCCAGTCGCTTACGCCAAGCCTGATGCATTTCTTCAGCCTTCTTCATGTTCTGTTTGTGCTGCTCGACTTGTCGTCTTGCCTTCTCGTCGATTTGACGATCAATTGTGCCCGGGCTAGCCTCTTCATTCTCCACTGGCTGTACCGCACGCCCATTGATCATCACTGCCTTATCCTTGTTGCGAAAAACTCGGAACATTTGCTCCCTTTGTTCTCGCTTCTCTGCTTGGTACTGCTCGATCGCCTTGAGACGCTTCTCTCGAATTGACTCAAGCTCAGCTTGACGACGCGCTTCTTCAGGTGTTACCTCCTTAAATTGCACTTTCAAATTTTCTCTCGTTTCTTTTCCATCTTTTTCTTTCCCTCCATTCCCATTTTTCAAACATGATTTTGTATTAACCTCAGCCACAGAAGAACGGCTTGACGAAATGTGAGACGGGATGCGCTGTCGACGAAGCTCTTCCTCGCGCCACGCGTTCACCTCCAACTCGATCGTGTCCGGCTCCGGTGATCCAGACTCCCGTCCATTTCCTCCTTGTCCTTCAATTTCGTCCAAAAACTTCTGAAGATCCTCCAAACTTGGTCTCTGCACCCGCGTGATCACCAATGTGTCTTCCTTCCGAACCGACTTTGCATCCTGCACACGAACCATCTTCTTCCTTTCTTCACCTTCAAGAAGCTCTGGCCACATCTCTGGAGGACAGTTCTTCTTCACCAAAGCATTACGCTCTTCCGGAGTTGGCTCGTCGTCAGATTCCTCAAGAGTCCCCATCACAATCGGACGCTGAGCTTGGCTCTGTTCAAAATCAGGCCTTGGTAATGCTCTCAAAATTTTAAAAGCCAAATCCCTTACGTCTTCCCGATCCTTTGGTGCCTTTTTCTTCGCACTTTCAGTTTGCGCTGCCGCACTCCCACTTCCGGTGATGCTCGGACTGTAGAAAGGCAAAGGCGCTTGCTGAACGCGCTCTCCCAACTGCTTCAACGCCTCCTTCTTCAAAACCTTCACCACTTGAACATCCTCACTCGTCTCCGCTGTGTTCTGCTGAAAAACATCACCCTTCATCATTGTCAAATTATTCGCTTCAAAATTTTGAAAAATTCCAAAGCTTACATCTCCACTCTGCTCCATCGAACTGTGCAAAAAGTGTGGCGGCGAAAAAACATCATCCACGATTTGAACTTCAGCTTGTTGAACTGATGTACCCTCTCCAATGTTCTGGATGTCCCCCAAAATGTTTCGCACTTCACCCTTTTTCTCAGCCGACTTTGCGTTGTCCGACTTAAAATTATTCATTTCCCACATGTCGAAAAAATTTGAAAAATTTTCCAAATTATCAATGCTTACATTCCCCTCCTGCTGTCCAGAAGCCTCATTCTGTTGCTCCTCCGTTTCTCCCGGCTCAGAAGTGCATCTTGCTGTCTCTGGAGTTTTGGCAGCTTCCTCTTCGTTGCCAGCTTGATCCGGATTTGCACCATTATTCTCGTTGTCATCTTGATCAATGATCACATGGCGAATCGGTTGCTCCTGCGTTGCGTCAGAGGTGGAGCCTCCCATTTCGTTTTGCTGATCAGTTGTCGATAAATTGTCACTCATAGTAATCAAAATATTTTGTTCGCTTATTTTGGTACTATCTGCTGGGGATAAATCAATCAGATTTGCTTCTACTAACCTAGCAGAATTTGGCGGTATAATGAATGATGAAGAAATGCGGACAGAGAGAACTTGGGGTGGGGGTTGGTCCCTATCCGTGGCTCCAAAGTCCAAAAATTGCGTCGCATTATAATTGCCCAGATAATATCCTAGCTCCTTCAGAGCAACCACCCCTAATACCAAATCCTCTTGAAACGGCATCCGCGCAACCAAACAAGCGATGTTGGCATCCACTCTTCCATTCTTCAGCGACACAGGCACTGTCACTGCGCCTAGAATTTGAATTTGAGATCCGGAAAAACCAGTGAGCCTAAAGCCTAATCTAGAATCTCCAGCATTCGGCCTGAATCCCCATTCCATTAGGTTAACATTTCTCAATTTCACCAATTTATGCAAAAATTCGGGATTGACAACCGATGTTTGGGCCCCAGAATCAACCAGTGCCTTCCCATCTATTCCCTCCACCATAATTGGCACTTTTATGCAGTCACTAATGGCCGGTTCAGTAGGGATTTCGGCCGGGTAGCGTAAAGCTTTGGTTGTCAAGCCGTAGAAATATTTTTCATATTCTTCTGGTTCTCTTTGGCCCATGCATCCTATCCTAACCAATGTGTTTAGCTCATCTTCTCCTTCAATCACATTTATCGTAGTATTTGATACCTGTTCGGTCTGTCGCTGATTGGCTATTGGCTCATTATTGCCTCCTGTCCTTTGCAGTCGTCTGGCTGGCTCGGGACAATCGTAGCTCATGTGTCCCGGTTTCTTACAGTTAAAGCACTTGCCCTTGTTCGCTGGGAGCTCGAAGCAATCCACCTTCGCATGCCCGAACTTGCCACAGTGCTCGCAGGTTGGCACAGCTGTGATCGGTCGTCCTTGTGCTCAGTCTTGTTCTCGCTGTAAAGCAAAACAATCTTGTTTCAAATGTCCCGGTTTCCCGCAATGATCACAAATTTTCATTGGCCGTTGTTGAGGCCTCTCTTTTTGTTCATTCTGTTTTTGAAATGATAAACAATCCCGTTTTATATGGCCAAATTTTCCACAAAAATCACAAGTGTTCCTAGGTCGGGGTTGATCCTGATCCCTTCTTATTCCTCGTCCCGAATTCAGAAAGCTATTCTGATCCCGATTTCGATTTTTATCATTACATCCCATCGAATTTGAAAAGCTGTTCCGTATTGGGTTCCGGTCCCTTCTTTCCTCATCTCTGCGCCCCCTCTCCTTGGCCAAAAACATCATCGCCGCCTTCATCACCATCTCCTCCGGATTAATATGATCCTTCCCCGGGAGTACCGAGAGTTGAATAGCTATTTCTGTGTCCCCAATTCCCATTTCAAACAGTTTTTTAAAAGTGTCATTACGGGTTCCTTCACTATAGATGGGCGATGGTTGTGCCATTCTAATTAGTTTTTGAAGTCTTGAGGCATACTCCTCTATGCTCTCATCCCTAAAGCGTTTGCTTTTCCTATTAAGCTCCTCCGTTGCGGTAAAAGCCCTAAGATCGGTTTCCCATAAAATATCCATGATCTCAACTTTTAGGGCCATATATGTGGGGTGCCCATCATAATGTTCCGATAATTTAGTTTTAGCAATCCGTAAAGCCGACTTAGCTTTTGTGCCTACCAGTGTTGTATGGAGAGCGTCCAGTTTTCTCTTCTCGTTCCAATCCCCAATGCTAATGTCCAATTTTTTGAAAAAGTCCGAAATTCGATCTCTCCCTTCATCCCCATTCAAAGTTGGTAAATTATTCAATACAGTAGTATATTGAGAGGCTAACATAACACTATGCAATTCATCAATCTTGCTCATGCTTTCATGCACTCCCATGATTGGATCTCTATAAGCTCCTCCCCTCATAGGTGAGTATTCCCTCACTCTCTCCCTTTCCCTCGGGGGTGGGCTACGATACTCTCGCTGCTGCGGCTGTCGCCGGC
>JAEHOL010000052.1:0-14086 GCA_016432905.1 Hoplolaimus galeatus
GCGGAACACACAATGGAGAGGCCCGTCGGGAGCCAACGCAATTGAGGAGAGCCCTTCAGTGGCATTGCTGGCTGAGCTTGTGCGAGGAGTACGTGAGCTTTCAGTAAATCTGAAGCCTCCCATGGCCTCGGCCACACAAAATGTCAATGTGATAGGTGAATGCACGGAGAAACCTAGCAAGAATGAGACAATGAAGAAGACGAAAAGGGAGAAGCAACCTAAAACTGAACCACCCAAAATCCAAGCATGGGAGGGCTACAATTTAAGTCCAAAATTGATGCCTCTTTTCCCCATTTTAATGATTTTAGCTCTAGCCTCATCACCCGCTGGAACGATGGCACAATCAGTCCCAGGGAACCCGATGCTATGCCAAACGGAGGTACATCCAACCATATGGAGCCTGCCCAAGTTCGGCAAGTGTCCAATTCTAGGAACAAAAATAAATCATGTTCCCGAATCCCAAATTCGAGAACTGTATATTCCCAATGATCTGGAACACCAGACAAGGGCCTGGGCCTGCCGTAAGATTCGGAAGAGGGCGCGAAAGTTCACGACACTTTCTGGTGTTCCCGTCGTGGACCCACTGGAGCCGGTGATGCTGGATGTAAGCCTCGATGAGTGCAAGCAGATGGTGGAACACAGGACGTGCAGTTTGGGAATGCTCACAGAGAAGAAAGAGCTGTGGAGCACAGGTAAGCGCATTGATCTTACACCCAGATTTTGGGGGATAGGGTCATTCTCCTGGGCTACTGTAGAAAGTGAGAACTGTTTTGCGTTTAAAACAGTCGTCTCATCACACTTTGGTGACAGAACCATAAGAACACCGCTAGGATTGCCAAAAAGCTGCAAATATGAGCACGCCAGCTGCGTTCTCAAGGATAAAACAGCAATATTTTGGGAACCGGATCAGTATGCCAACTGCAAGTACTTTTGGGTGGGCACGTTCAAAGGAAAGTTTGTCGGAAGCACTTGGCTTTCTGATGATGCCCAATACGCACTGCACCTCACAAACCGAACATTGGTTAACGAGTGCAACAACAAGACATTGGAAATATCGGAACAGGGGTTCGCCTCTAAAATAGTACCACTGCGCAGCAAACGACAGAGCTCCGGAGGAGGCCTAGGCCTTGTAACTTCACCTGAAATGAATGCGAGATTGACCTACCTGGACAATGAGTGGGCAGATACAATGACTTATGCATTTTGCCACTCCATCAAGGCATACTGTGACTATATGACAGCCACAAGGCGCTGGGCAGTTGCATCATACCTTTCAGATCCAACGAGCCTAGCCAGAACTCTGTTCAATGACTCCAAGCTGTATGCTGTAAGAGCAGGTAACTCATTGCTTAAAATTTGGCCTTGCGTACAACTGAAAAAGGGTGAGTTCCATTTCAAACCGACTCAATTAGAATCGGAGTGTTTTCAGAGACTTCCGATAGAGTTCAGAACAGATTCAGGGAATCAGCTGGCATTTTTGGATCCGGCAACCATGATCATCCATCCTGATTCAAGCAAAGGCAGTTGTTCTCAGCACAGACATGTCGTCATTCAGCTAGAGGACCAAGTGCTGGAAGTCGATCAGCTCACTGGCAAAGCGGAGCCTCTGCAAGTCAGCATCTTAGACAATGAGCCACGGCTCCCCAAAATACCAGAAATTGTGCGTCACTCGTTTCATCAGAAGGCTCTGCTGAACTTGACGGACATCAACACTCACACATTTGTCAGCGGAATGATAAAGGCAAGTGAAATGACGTACAGAATCGACGAACAGGATGGGCAGATCAAGGTCACTACCGATGAGCAATGGAATGAAGTGATCGATGAGCTAGGGAAAAAGGTGGTAGGTGATTATAAACTCACCTGGTTGTTGCTGCTCACAGTTATTGTTGTTGGACTCGTCTTCGACTGGATGTGCAGATTAGCACCCGTCGCACTTGAGAGTTACTTTGGAGATGGAAGAATCGCTCGTCTTGTCTTCGGAAGGAAGCGACCAACGCCGAAGGAGAACAAAGCCAGCTCACCCCATACGGAGTTTTGGATGACGGACAACCCGCCGGAAGCTCAGGAGCCAGAGTATCGTGTCCAAAATGGTAACCCAAGGAGTTGGCCACCATCCGTGTCCAACTTTCCAGTAGGCTTCTCGGCATCCAACTATGAGCTCAGGCGACCTACAAGTTCAACGCAACCGCAACAAGAAAGCAGCAGTGCAACGCCAAAAGCAGGTAAGATGCGTAAAGCAACCACAACTTTTGTGGCATGCATTCAGATACTGTTTATTCTGACTTTGTGCCAGAGCACGGGGGCAGCCCCGCTACAAGAATCGGAAACTCGTTCGGGCCCTTCGGACACTCTAACACTGCTTTCAGTTGGTGCATTGATCTTGGCGTCAATATGTGCAGTTATCTACAGGGCCAAAATTTGCAGCTCAATGCCGGTTACGACCATATCACTCATCTTAGCATTTCCAGTAGTCAAGGGTGAGCCGATTGACCTTGTACAACAACAAGAGCAAAGTGAGTTTGCGCTAATCACTTCAGGACTAATCGTACTTATAGTCTTGACTATAATTGGTGCAATACTAGCCATAGACGCACTTAGTCGTGATCGCTTCCCAAAAAACTTAGGAAAATACCTGAATAAAAATTTTGGAAGAGGGTGGGCATCGAACAGATTCGATGAAGCACACTGTGAATTAGGGCTAATGCTAGCAACAGACTTCTATCTGCGTTTGCAAAAGCCACCACATTCACAGATTGCCTTCCATGAATTGAGACTGCGCAAGGGGAAGCCTGTAGTCATAGTTAGAGACTGCAGCAAACGTTCCAGGCGACTCCTCTGCTTAAAACCTGAGGAAATTGAAATTATGCGCATGGTAAAGCTCAAAACGATCAGAATAGCTACCAAAGGTTCAGAACGGGTCGAGACCCAAAATCAAATTCCTGAGATTAATGAGTTGTCAGCTCCCATGATGGCTATGGTTCGGGCACGGATCAACACCAGACCTGTGAAATGTCTGATGGACACCGGCGCTAGTGTGTCGCTTGCGCCTATATCACTTGCAGAAGAGCTCAGATGTCAGCTCCGTCCAACGTCTCACAATGTGATCTCGGCTTCGGGACACACAATTGACATAAAGGCTGTGGCAACAGTGCACATTGAGATAGCTGGCTTTGACCTATGTGCAGAACTCAGCTTTGTGCAGGACAGCATGCTGGCAACACGAAGGAGCTACCAAATCATCTTGGGTTGCGACCTGATGAAGAAAATGCCACCAATAACTTTCAATTTTGCATCTGGAGAAATGAACATAGGTGAATTTCAGGGAAAGCAGAACAACTCGGCTGTGAAGCTTGGTGAACCTTCAGGTATTCTTTACACTAACATTAAGGTAACGGTACCTCAAGGAGCAGATCTTCCTCCAGGGTCTCTTAAAATTGTGGATGCGGAACTAGCAGCACACTGCAGCATTGATCAGGTAATCACTCACACACTCGATCATAGGCTTCAGAAGGAGCATGTGGGAATGGTGCCAGTGGTCACGGCACCGGAAGCAGGAAAGATTAAAGTGGTGTTACTGAATCCGACTGCTGCAGCAATAAGGGTTCACCCAGGCATGCATGTGGCATACGCAAATGAGATCAGACAAAGCGAGGACGGGCCTTGGCTCGAAGAAGAACCTGCCTCCAATATAAATACGATAGGTAAAGGGGAATATGAAGAATATGATCCAACCTTCAAAATAGACTTTGGGAAGGGAAATGCGAAAGGGGAAGATTTGAGGAAGTTAAAGCAACTTTGTGAAGAATTTTCAGATGTCTTCTCCAAGTCACAATACGATCTAGGATCTTGTCTGATAGGAGAACATGACATAATCACGACAACTGAGGAGCCTGTAGCTTCAAAGCCGCGAAGAACTCCATTCAGATTCAGAGAGGAGCTGAATATGCACTTTGACAAGTGGCTCAAGGCAGGCGTTATGGTAAAGTCGGACACACCGTGGGTGTCTAACATAGTATTAGTACAAAAGAAAGACGGAGGGTTAAGACCCTGCATTGACTTTAGGAAATTGAATGAAGTAACTGTTCCAGATCATTTCCCACTTCCCCGTCTCGAAGTAATATTAGAGAAAGTTGGCAACTGCCATTGGTACACTTCTTTAGATCTTTCATCTGGCTACCTGCAGATCAGGCTATCGGAAAGGGCCAGTCGGAAGTGCGGAGTGATCACTGAAGACGAAGTGTTCCAGATGACGCATATGCCGTTCGGCCTTCGAAATGCAACAAGCGCGTTTGCTCGAGTGATGAATCACGCATTCACGGGCCTAGAAGAGAATGTCCTGGCATATGTGGATGACTTTCTCATCTACACCAAATCGCCGGACTTTGATGAGCATTTGGATGCACTCAGGAGGGTTTTTGAACGGCTGAGGCTGTACAATCTCAAAGTTAGTCCGAAAAAGTGTGTCTTAGCCTCGGCTAAAATGGAATTTTTGGGTTATATCATCAGTAAAAATGGATACACACCTAGCTTGGGGAAAATTGAAATCATTAAGGACTTACCGGCTCCGACTTCGGTCAAGGAAGTGAGAAGAGTGGTAGGAATGGCGTCATTCTTCAGACGTCACATTCCCGGATTTTCAACAATAGTTGAACCACTAACCAGACTTACACGAAAAGTGATCCCATTTCAGTGGGAAGAGGAACAACAGAAGGCTTTAGACAAAATTAAAGAAATTTTGAGTAATGATCCAGTTCTCAGATTCCCGGACTACTCCAAACCTTTTCACATATTTTCAGATGCGAGCACAGTTGGACAAGGAGGCGCTCTCATGCAAAGAGAAGCGGACAAGAGCCCCTTCCATGCCATTGCATATTGCAGCAGGGCGCTGTCGGCATCAGAACGCAAATGGCCAGCAGTACAGGTTGAGTTAGGAGCAATAATATTTGCCCTAAGACAGTTTAGGCCATTCATCTATATGGGACAGGTAGAGCTCCACACTGACCACAAGCCACTGGCTTACCTGTTGCAGAAAGCTGAGGCTCACCCGAATCTTGCGCGTTGGCTGATTGAACTTCAGAACTACAACATCAAGATCGTCCATGTAGCAGGCAAGCAGAACACTTTAGCTGACGCTCTCTCTCGGACATCGCATGAGCACTGTTCCGAAGCAGAAGTGCGCAATCTGAAGGAGCTCCAAGACATCGCAGAGTTTCCGGCATGCCTGAGCTTGGCTTTGGACTCTCGCATTGCTGACGATGAGTGTGTGCACGCGATGACGCTTCGCGGAGCTGACGGTAACTCATATGCGATGGACATCAAAGCTGAGCAGAATGAGGATGTCGAGGCCGCGGCCTTCATCAAATTCATCAGATCTGGAGAGCTTCCGGATGGTCTCGCGGAGGCTGACAAGCATAATTTTATGTCTGTAGCGGTAAGATTAACGATAGAGGATGGGATATTGTTTTGCAAAGAAGGGGAATCTCGGGCTAGGATTTTTGTCCCTGCCACTCTCAGGCCACTTATTTTCGAATCGTTTCATTCCTCCCCTTTAGGGGGTGGACACATGAATCTAAAGAAGACAATGAACAAATGTAGGAAGTATTTTTGGCCTAGAATGCATGCTGACATTGTGAATTGGGTGAGAACTTGTATTACCTGTCAGCTTAGGCACTCTCCTAACCCATCGTACAGAGCGGAAATGCAAATGCCGCCAGTGAACACGCTATTCGCGAAAGTAGGTCTTGACCTAGCCGGACCATTTCCAGTGACGCAAAAAGGGAACAAGCATGTTATGAACATAATATGCTGGTTTACCAAGTTTGTCATATCTGTACCAGTTCCTGATGCAAAGGCCAAAACTTTGGCCAAGGCCTTTCTCTCACATTGTTATCTGAAATTCGGGGGATGCACTGAACTTATAACTGATAATGCTACGGCATTTACATCTGAATTCTTTAGGGAATTTTGTGCCACGCTGTACATCAGCAAACGCTATGCCACACCGCACTGGAGTCAAGGAAATGCTGTTACGGAAAGAAGCTTCAGGACGTTTCACAACATCTTGGCGAAGTACATTTCCAAGGATCAGCCAGACTTTGACGAGCATCTGGACTTTGTAACGTTTTGTTACAACACGTCGATCCATCAGTCAACAGGTGAGTCGCCCTTCTTTCTGATGTATGGTCGGGACCCTATTTTCTGCGTTGACCAAACTTTAGACCCGAAAGTGGCCTCCAATCAGGAAATTACTGACATTTCCAGCTTTAAACAGCGTCTAATCATTTCACTTCAGGCTGCGTGGGAAGCGGCGGCCACGGAGAACAGAGAGGCCCAAATCAGAGCCAAGACTCAATATGATAAGCTGGTTAGGTGTTCTAACATTGGGGTGGGAGATAGAGTTCTCCTGAGGAACTATGCAGGGAAAGTAGGCACCTCAAAGAAATTCCATCTTCCGTGGAAGGGTGTTTTTCGAGTAATCAAAGTAGAGGGGGTAATGGTAACTATTACTAGTTGTAATGTCCCTCAAGCCAACCCCAAAGTAGTTCACATAAATCAGCTAAAGAAATGTGTTGAGTTTCTGGGCCCTGCTTGCACGGAACCGGAAATAAGGGATGACGAGAGCGAGGCTCTGGCGGAAGCTGGTGCTGAGGAAGTTCAGGGAATGAGTGGTTACTCACATGCAAAGACACACCAGAAAGTCGACCCGACCGGTGAGCAATCACAGATAGGTGAGAAACGAAGAAAGATAGAGACTGTGCCTCGGCACAGATATAATTTCAGAGAGAGAAGAGAGAACAAATATCTCACAAAGCTGTATGATATCAGTGAGTAGTGGCCTAGGCCACAGCACAGAGGTCTGAATTGCCCAGCCCCACACGACCATTTTTTTTCTTTTCCTTCTGATTAACAGAATCGCTCACAATATCATTTCCATTTATTGCCTCATTGCGCGTTTCCTTAATTCCCTGTCCTCACCTCCCCCTTTTCCTTTCCTCTCCTCATAAACCCCACATTTTGCTCTGACATTTACGCGCGTTATGCACACACATCCATGCAATCACTTTCTATCAATTTAGATATACAAACAAATCACTGATAATTGTCTCATTAATCTTCAATCGTCGGAAAGCGTCAAAATGGAAACGGAGAAGACCATAGACAAGGGCGTAGAGGAAGCGGTGCAGTTTGCGGTGGAGGAAGTAATAGCGTTGGATGCTATACAGAGTGAGGAGGTGGCGGCCCTGACGGCGGAGGATGAAGAGCGACTGCTGGGCCCTGTTGGCAATGCCGAAGGAGTGGGAGTAGGAGTTACGACTCCAGCCAAAAAAGGATTGGAGGAAGAGATGATTGAACTGGAGGAGGATGAGGAGGAGATGGAATCGGAAGACGGAGAGGAGGAAGAAGACGAAGAGGAGGACGAGGAAGAAGACGAAGAGGAGGACGAGGAAGAAGAGGAAGAGCGAGCGAAAGACGACGGTGATGTGGAGATGGAAGGAGGGAAGAAGGCGGAAGACGCGACGGTAGCCGAGGTTTCGACCTCAAACGAACACAGCGGAAAGGCCAGGGTTTCGACCCCAGACAATGGAATGGAGGAAGAGTTTGCGAATGACGGCTTCAAGGAGAGAGAGATGGAGAGCCCGGACGAAGAAGGCTATGAAAAGGAGGAGTGGAAAGGAGGTGATGGCAAAGAGGTAAAGGTGAGGGAGTATGTCGTATGCCAACTCCAGAAGAAAGGTCTGGTGCTGGTATACGCGCATGAGATGAAGGAGGAGTTTATGGGCAAGTTTCCTCTGTTCATGTTTTTGGAAGATAGGGTAGAGTTGCACACGGAAAGGCCTCTCCTCATGGGAGATAGAGTTTTCGTGGGTGACTATGACTGGATTAAGGGGAGGCGGGAGATCACCAAACATGGGTGGTCCCACAATGGGATGGTTCAGGCCCAGGCCATGGTGTTACAGATTGCGTATGTGCTGTTGGGGAACCACACGGATGCGTATGGGATTGTGGTCAAGACCACGAAGAGGGAAAAAGGTGAGATCGGGTCGGTGACCGTGGCTGCCTTTGGCATGGTGAGAGCCATGGCTATGTATGAGAGACAAATCCTAGCCGGGGTTTCGTTTCAGGGATTGAAGAAGACGCAGGTACTGAAGATGAAGCTTGCGCCGGTGGACGATGGGTGGACGGTCGGGCCGAACTACATCCTCCCACCGAGATGCCCAGTCCGAACGGGGACTGAGCTGCTTGCGCTGAATAAGTCTAGGGTACCGGCCACGGCCGGACAATTTGATAGAGTGTGGCCCAGGACCAGGGAAGGGGGGATCCCCTTGATCTTTCCTTTTAGGCCGGAATACACCGACGAGGAAGTCCAGGTGGCTGAGAAGATCGTCGCTGCTGCGCTGGTGGTTGCGGCAGAGCATGAAGAATCATTAAAACTGCTCACCCAGTTTGAGGGGAGGGTTCGGCCGCAGTTTGACAGGTTCGCACCGGAGGAGGAGCTGGAATTGGGACCGAGGTACTTCTGGCTCAACTTCCGCGCTGGAGACAGGAAGAGGGTGAAGATGCTGTGTGACCAATGGACGACGGACGCCCCGGTGGCTGTCAGGCCCGACTACAATTCGGAGTGTTTTGGCCAAGGCCAAGTCATAATGGTGAAGAAGGAGTCAGAGGTGACAACGGATGGGAGAGAGCAGTACTTGGTTAAGGTAAAAGTATATTTGGTTCCGCACAGTGACTCAGGTGAGCAGGTGGCGCTGTTCCATGGAATGGTAGGAGGTGAGTCGGTCATAGTTCAGTCGAGTGGGGCAGCCTCGGGGTTCGCGGACCAAGCGGAGTGCTTCGGCTACAACTTGCCGTCAACAATAGCCAGGGAGAACACACCGAGAGGACAGCTTATGAGAGCGTTGTTGGGTCGTCCGGGGGAAAGTGGCCTGGAGGTGAGCGTAGAAGAGCTAGGTGAGAACGGCCTAGGCCGATTGGTGGAGAGACCGGAGGTGGAGAAGATGAACAAGGAGCAGAGGCAGTTGCTGGCCTTGGCAACCTGCGGTACCCCGCTCGTGGTGTTGGGACAAGCCCCACCGGGTACAGGTAAGACTGAGGTACTGGCCACGGCCATAAAAGTGTTAACGGAGGTTAAGGACAAGGGGGCGAAAATTGTGGCCACGGCCACCTCCAATCTACCGGTGACCAAGTTGGTTGAGGCAACCAAAGGAGTGGGAGTAAGGGAGGACCTCCTAGCCTTGTTTAGTGGCACGGCCAAGGTAAAGTATGGGGACCAAATTAATGCCCTGGGGGGAGCTCTGCTCAAGCAGAAGCTGACGAAGGAGTTTGTGGGGAAGGTAAAAGATCAGGAAAGGGCGCGGGACTTCAAACAGTATGCCAAGGCAATCGAGAAGAACCCGATGCGGGCGAAGGAGGTCAAGGCTGCGGAGGGCTATTTGGAGGAGGAGAGCAAGAAGGTAATCTTCGCCACCCTCCACATGGCGAATAGGGTTGAGAAGGGGTTGGAGGGGGCGAGGTATTTGATGGTGGATGAGATAACGCAGGCGGGCTTTACCGGCATAGTGAACATTGTCAGTAAAGCCCCTGACCTCGCCGTGTTGGTGGTAGTGGGGGATGTCCGTCAGCTGGGTGTGCACATGATGGAGTTGGAGGATGCCATCTGGACCGGGTTCGGGCTGGAGTCGCTGACGGACCAGCTGCTGGTGTCTCCGAGGGTGGTCAAGATAGTGCTCAAGCGCTGTTACCGCACGCACGGGACCTTGGTCCGATGCATTTCACATGCGGGCTATGAGAAGTATGGGGAAGAGGTGCTAGAGGTGGAAGCGGTCACGACCGCACGAACAATGGTGACGGAGTCGGAGATGAATCTCCCGGTGCAAGGGGTGCCGCTGGTGATGCTGCACGCGGAAGGGCACACTGAGATGGAGGAAACTTCGTTCTCAGTGTGGAATAGGGAGCACCACAGGCTCGCCAGGGACATGGTAGGGGTGCTGGATGCGTGCTTGCCTAGGCAAGGTAAGATTGTGTGTATTTGTCTGTACCTCTATGAGAGGGACAGATTGGCAAGCACGTTGAGGCAGGATAGGATTGAAGGTAGGTTGAGAAGGGGGGTCGATGTTCACACTGTGGACTCGTACCAGGCGAAGGAGGCGGATGTGATCGTGCTAGTCACGACGAGGACGGCCTCGGCCGGGCAAGGGGGGCGAGCAGCGTCGGACTTCTTCAAGGATGACGCGAGAGCGGTGGTGGCTCTGTCAAGAGCCAGGCATGGGATGGTCCTGATAGGGGACTTTAGGGTGCTGGTGCAGGGGCCTGTTTGGGCTAGGTTCATTGAGAAGGCCCGGGAGATGGTTCCAATCTTTGATGAGGGGTACCTTAGGCTGGCCGAAAATGCCAATGTCAGGAGGATTGAAGGGGGAATTTTGGCTGATAGGCATGGGTTCTCTCCGCGGGTGAACTTGGGGTTAGATGGTACCAGGAGGGAGGACCGAGGATTCGCTGATGGTAATGGGGGTAGCAGAAGGCAATATGCGGATGTGGTGGATGGTAGAAGACCGGGAGGAGGGCCAGTGAGGGAGCGTGGACTTCGCCGGTGGTCTCCCAGGGCTCAGATCTCGGAGGGGCCGGGTTGTTCGTACGGGCCTAGGCCTAATGGAAATAGGGGTGGACAAAGCAGTTCAAGGGGCGGAAGTTCGGAGCCGCACCCAAAATGGAGGGCAGCGAGTAATGCCTGTTATCAGTGTGGGAGGACTGGTCACTTGGCCCGAAATTGCCCGGGGAGTGGGTCATCCAGGTAGGTTGGGCAGAGTTGGGTGGGGTCGTGTTCCCAGGGGCGAAATTTTCAGATTCTTCGATTTTTGGAGGCCCTGGGTTCCTTTCTTCCTTGGGTGTGTAAAATTTCTTGGAGTTTTCGCTTTCCAACTTTCTCCTGTGTATTATTCCCCTCTCGTACGTTCCTATTGGGTCCTCTTTCTCTTGTCTATCTAATCATTAATTATCTGTGTCTTCTGTAGAGGCCTAGGCCTCAGGAAAAGGTGTGGTAGTGGTTGGTGGTAGGTGAGGGGATCGTGGACGATCCTGTGATGGTGGGGGAGTGTGCTGAATATGCGGAGCCAAGGCTTCATATAAAATTGTGGAGGTTGTATACTTTATTGCTAGTCAAAATATTGTCCGATTATTCTCTTTCAGCTAAAGCGCGAAAATAATAATGTTGGTCGGCGTGGCTTTTCTCTTGGACGGGTGTCCGGCGGTTCGGTTTTTCACGAAGGCGTTTGTGCTCTCGAACCACTTCCCCTGCCGATTTCGGATCAGTGTGGCTGGCTACGGCCAGATCTGGGTTGAGTCTTCGGAGGCGGCCTATTTCCTGCTGAAAGCCGAGCATTTTGGAGACTGGGAGCAACTAAATGCGCTGAAGGGAGTCCGCTCGGCCTCGGCCGCGAAGCAGTTGGGAGGTGCAATCTGGCCGTTTAGCAGGGCGCAGTGGCACGAGCATCGGTCGCGGCACATGCTTGAGGTGCTACGGCACAAGTTTGACATTCCGATGTTGCGGCGGATGCTGGTGGGGACGGGCTTCTGCAGGTTGGTGGAGGCGTCTGCGAGTGATGGCTTCTGGGGCTGCGGCCGAGGAATGGACGATCCGAGAGTTGAGAGTGAGGCGACCTGGGCGCCGGAGAATGGGGCGGCTGGCAACGAGTTGGGGCGGCTCTTGTGTGTTGTTCGGGAGGAGTTGCGACCGGTTCCTCCGGCGGTTCAGGCGGTGAGTGATGGGGTGGAAAACTGGGTTAAAAGGGTGTTGTTTTCAGTCGGGACGTTATTACGTCGTGTGTCAGGCTACGGCCTGGAATCATGTGATTGCGGTGAACCCAGATGGGACGGTTCAGCCGCAGTTCGTTCGTGTGGATGATGCGTTGGTGACGCATTATGGCCTAGGCCAACAATTGCAGGTCGGGGACTGGCTGAGGGTGGCGTCGGTGGATTGGGAGCAAGGGTATGAGGTGGTGGGCACGGGAGCTGGAGGCCACCCTGCGTGGCTCCATCAAGGGATGCTGAGCTACCAGGCTGTTGTCCGGGGCATTGAGTCGGTGCAACTGGCGCATAGGTTGGATATGATTGGTGAGGTGTGTCGCCTGGGAGTTGGGTGGTTATTGGCTGATCTTTAGGGAGTGTGGTGGAGTGCCGAAGTGGAAGGATGGGTCGGTCTCATCGGCGTTCGATTGTGTCGGTGCAGGTGGAGGAGGGGTTCGTTGGCCGGCGGTTTCGTTTGACGCAGCGGAACAGTCGGGTGAGTTGGAAGGGGTGATGATTTGGGAAGGAGGTTGTCTTGCAGATTGACTTGGCGGCCTTGGTCCCGGGGGACGTGTTGGCGATGGAGGCAGTGATGGTCCCTGCGCGGTGGAAGTTGGGTCCGAACTACGTGCTGCCAGATGGGATGCTGCTTGGAACCGGCCAGGAGGAGGTGTTGGCTCAGGGCGAGATGTTTCCGGTTATGGTCCACGCCGCAAGGTGGGGGGTTGTGTTGGTTTGTTGAGGTCTAGACCTCATCTCAGGTTTTTAGCCCGGACGGAGGTGTGTTGTGAGCTTATGAGGGCGCTGCGTACGGATGATGGTGACGGAGGCGATGGGCGGCGATCGAGGCGTTCGATATTGTGATGAATAGTGATTGGTTGATCTGATGGCGGTTGGAGTGTTGCGATTTTTGGCTGGGATATTAAAGGAGCTGTTGAAGTGGCTTGAGTGGAACCGGGGACGGTTCCGTTGGGGGATGGAGGTGTAAGGCATTGATGAGCGCGTTAGTTTCCGGTGGGCGGAAGGGGGGTGACTTCCGCCCTGGGAGTGTGCTTATAAGGGGTGGTTGGTGCTATGTGGGGGGTCAGTCATTCCCGCCACTCTCCCGGGAGTCCCTTCGATCCACTCCCTCTCTCCCTCCCTTCCAATGTCCCCACTCCCCTGTCTGGATGCTCGCCGAGGTCAGTCGACGGGCCTAGGCCCGAGCATAACATCAGAGGAAGAGTTGAGGGTGAGTTTAGGAGGGAGCCCGGTCCCGGACCCGGAATGGGAGAGGACTTTTTCTAATTCCTTAAAACAAAAATAAAAAATATAAATTTATTATTTATCAGATGCATTCAATGGAGCTTCTGAAGAGTGAGAAATTTGACATTGGTGATGTAATGCAGAACTTCGCCATTCATTTCAACGAACTGAGTGAGGAAAATGCCAAACCATTTATGAAGCATATGAAGCAGTGATGCTTTACCAAGCTTGTTTAAAAATATCAGTTGGTTTTTGTGTTATTTGTTTTTTATGCGCTTCGCCTTCCAAGAGATTTCGTCTATTGTTCATGTGTTACTAGTTGCCGCCAAGATTGGGGATTTTTGATGCAAACTTCACCACCTAAAATTTTTATATTATTTATTTACAAAGCAATTCTTTCAATGGCGATCCTAAACGGAAATATGTATGGGCTCGGGAGCGGGAGACAGAAATTTGATGGCTTCATCCCGTTTCTGGTCAATCTCGGAAATGCTTCTCATGATATATTTATTAATGCAAGGCAACCCTTTTACTGCTAACTTAGAATAGCCTGCCTAAATATCTCATAAAAATGTTTCTGGGTGTGCTTTCGAGATAAAAATGTTTTTATTCACAAAAATCAAATTGGCATTTTTATCGCTAAAAATTATTTGTTCACGATTTAGCTTTTTTCCTCACTATTTCATTCTGCTGGTCTCCTTACGGGGTACCATATATTCACACTATATACAAACATATTGGGCTCCGTGGCATTGCTCTAGTAATGCGCCGCAACTCAAACTTACCGTGAACCGTAGCCGCGATCCGTGATCGTAATTGATGCCGTGATGATTTTTTGTAACCTGTGAACGTGATTTTGTATTCAATTTTTGCATGTTACGTTGCCTATTTTTGTTGTTTTTTTTTGCGTTCAGTAATCTTATTAAGTGTACACGGCAGCGCAAAATTGAGTGGGGATTGGGGAACTAAATTAACAATGTTATTTTAGCGCAGTGTGGGTGCGCCTGATTCAACAAACTTGAAGTTGCGGGTTCGATTCCTTACAGAGCCGGAG
>JAEHOL010000053.1:0-13984 GCA_016432905.1 Hoplolaimus galeatus
TCATTACTTAGGTCTAAAAATAAAAGCGTCATAACTGAATGAAATATGAAACAAGAAAAGAAAGAAGAAAAAGATAGATAGAGCCAAAGTGCCAAAGTAACTTTATTTATTAATTAACGCTCGATTTTGGACAGGTAAAAAAATCAACGAATGATGGTTAATGATTAGGGCTGGCAGAGTTATGCAAATGCATATTTTTATGCAAATGTTTATTTTGACCTTTGAAATGTGTTTATTTGGCATCTTTGGTGATAGATAGTTTCGCATTTTTCGTGCATAACCCTGCCAGCCCTAATAATTTTATGACCTTACTTAGCACGTTGTTGCGATAATTGTTTTTCTGACTGACAATATTTACTTATTGGTGAAGGTGCCATTTTCTGACCATAAATCCACATTCCACTACCCCTACAATTTTGAAAAAAGTGTTTTTCTTTGCCAGAAGATTGATCCCATTTGAAAAATTAGAATAATCTCTCCAGCGCCGACGAATGTGACAACCCTCGTTAAAGAAATATTTTCTCTATCCACCTTTTCGGAAAAAAATACAGACTTCTTTTCAGAAGTTCGTCTCACGATACAAATTTCAGTAAAAAACTTCAAATTGAGCGCTCCCAAAAACACCGAGCTAAAAGGTCAAATTTATTGTCTTTTAATTATTTACAGACCTTCTTGCAAACATATAGCGTTTTGACCCAAATTCCCAAAAATGAATAAATTCACGCGCTTACAAAAATCAGCGCTTAGAAAATCAGCTAAATTCAGCGCCTACATAAATCCGTGATACAGAAATTGGTCAAATTTTTCGATTTTGGAATATTTACAAACCTTTTCATTTTTGAGAGACGTTCGACTTTCTAAACTCAGATTCGTTTTCAGCGCATTTTTTAAAAGTTCGCAAAACTTAACAAACAAAACACAGAAAAAATTCACGTTTTAAAACACGTAAAATTTCTAAGACGGATGGACGGACAACAAGCTTAATTTAATTGGGAAAGTCCTCGTCATTAAGGGGAAGAAATTGATGAACTTGGAGAAGGTGTTTGTCACCAGAAGGCGTTGTTGTCAGAAAATGTGCAAATTGGGCAGAAAGATGATGTGCCCACAGGCGTCGACATCGGCAAGGATTTGGAAAAGTGTCAGAGAGAGCTATCGCTTAAGTTCAAGCAACAGTTGAAGGGCAATGAGCAGCAAATTGTATGTAGGGTTAGGTTAACCGACATTTGCCAGCCACTTGCGTCGCAGACACTTGCGCCGCAAGCGGTGCAAATGTCTGCGGCGCAAAAATCGCGGCGCAAATATTTCGGGGCAATTGTCTGCGGCACAAGTGTTTGGGAAGCGGCGCAAATGTTTGCGTCGCAAATGTCGTATCACGTACAGTGTTCTCCCGGTTCCAAATTTTTTTTTCAGTTCCATCGGTTCCGGTTCCAAACAGTTCCGAATTTTTTCCGGTTCAATCGTACCACTAAATTTTTCGGTTCCGCGGTTCCAGTTCCACACAATTTAACCAATCAAAATTCTGAAAGGAAATTGTTTTAAATACTGTTTGCAGGTTAAATATTATCAGATAAATCAATCTCAAAGTGTTTGATATAATTTTTCGTCCAGAAAATGTAAATTTAATGTCATTTTTTGCAATTATTTTCAACAATTTTTCGGTTCCGGTTCCAATCGGTTCCGACTTTTTTCGGTTCCGTCGGTTCCGGTTCTTTTCGGTTCTAAAATTTTTTCGGTTCCATCGGTTCCGGTTCCAAACGGTTCCAGATTTTTTTCGGTTCCGCGGTTCCGGTCCTGGACCCGGAACCGGTATCGGAACCGGAACTGGGATAACACTGGTCGAAAGGGCTCATCAAGGAGAACAAAAATGTGCTTCGATTTTTGATTTTTTTTAAAGCAAAATCAAAATCAATTTGCATTGGATAAAAAAGAACTAAATTAAGGAGTTTGATCAATATTGCTAAAATAGAAGAAACTTTCATGTCCAGAATTTGAGTATACGAAGCCGATGTGGGCTGATTGTGAGGCGAAGTCGGAATACGTGTAATAGCAACAATATGCAATTGCTGAGTTTAGAAAATTGGTTGGAAAAATAGAAAAAATAGCTCAATTTCAGTTTAGCCATCCTTAAAAAATTAACCGTCCTTACTTTTTTTACCCGTCCTTATTCTGTTTAAGCGTCCTTAACTTTTTTTACCCGTCCTTAAAAAACATAACCGTCCTTAAAGAAATTCAGGTAAAACATATTTTTAATGTGGTCTTTATCGCTCTCCAATACGCTTGTTTGTTATGCGGTTTTCTTACGCACCACGAAAAATACTGTGTTATCTTATCTCTGTTCTCCAAAAACTCTCTCTCTCTCTCGCCAACTTATTCAACTAGCGCGAATTATCGGTCATTTGAACCTTTTTTAAAAATGCCCATATGATTTTTTTAAAACATGACATAGCACCGTCTCGGCGCGTCAGCGCTAGCCCGTCCTTTCCTAAAAATATCTGGAACCGAAAAGAAACGAAACCGATGAAACCGAAAAAAGTAGAAACCGATTAGAACCTGGACCAGAAAATTATTGAAAATAATTACAAAAAATGGCATTAAGTCTTATTTTTTGTCCAAAAATTTATAAAGCTGATTCTTAAATTCTTAATTTTCAACTGATTCTTTAATTCTAAAAGATTAATTAGAAAATTGCTCTCTCTCTCTCTCTCTCTTTAATAAAATTTAATATAAAATATTGTTAAATGTCTACATTTCATAAAATATAATTGCTTAAATACAACAAAAGTTTTAATTAGAATTTTGTAGAAAAATAAAAGGGCCACGAAAATGTGCATGGATTGCCGTATTCTCTTCCTTCTCCAGTATTTCGTGTTTGTTTTTGGTGCATGATCCTCCCTGATTCTTATGATGTAAATATAATTGCGTCTAGAGTATATATTTTTTGAATTCTCATATGGAAAAACGCAGAATACTTAAAATGTATGGATTAGAAACGAGCGCGTTAGAGAGAGACAGTTAGAAGAGAGAGAGAGAGAGAGAGAAGAGAGAGAAGTATGAAAGGAGAGAGCAGGAAAAGAAGCAGCACAATGCTTTGAACAGTGCTTTTTCTTTATCCTGTCACCTTCATCATACGCTCCATCGCACAATCACGGCTATCAGAGAACGAGAGAACGAGAGAGAGAGAGAGAGAGAGAGAGAAAGAGAGAGAGAGAAAGAGAGAGAGAGAGAGAGAGAGAGAGAGAGAGAGAGAGAGAGAGAGATTTAATTTATTTTCGCGTTCTCCAACCCATATACTCTTTGCTTCACAATAATACTTAGTCAGGCTTATAAATAGCCAATAAATTCGTGCACCAGGCTCGGACAAATTTTGACACATTCAATTTATGAATAGTTATCGGAGTTCTGAATTATAAAGTTTGTATTTTTTATGTTGGTTACTTTTGTTTAAATTTTGTTCCGCCGTATAAAATTTAAAAGTTAAAATCTCAAAATTGGACAATAAAAACCTTTTCAAGTGTAATTGTCACAATTTAAATAGGTACAAATTATAAAATATGCATTTAGAAGGTATAAAATTTGTTGACAATTTAAAATATACATGTAATAAATGTTATAATTAGAAGACTATTGATAGATCAAAAGCAAAAAGAATAATGAAAAGGTCTTTTATGGAACATTTATAGAGTAAATTTTTGCGATTCGAAAATTTTATGCTGGTCTGCCTCGTTGATGGACAATAAAATAGAGCAAATAATTATTACAAACAAATATAAAAAATTGTCATAATTTTCACCTTTTCCAACTTTCATTTTCTTTAAATATTTTATGTTGCTTATTACTGTTAATAAGTAAAAAAACTGATAAAATCATGCTTATACGGTTCCGGATTTTTTTCTATTTCATCGGTTTTAGTTCTTTTCGGTTCAAGAATTTTTTTGGTTCTGCGGTTCCAATTCAATCGGGGTTTCCTCTAAATTGTCGGTTGCGCGGTTCCGTTTCCGGTTCCACTCAAAGTTGCCAGCCAAATTCTGAACGAAAAATGGTGGGCACGCTAAATATTATTAGATGAGTTTTTATATTTTACCATAGTGACCCGAATGATATACGGTACGGAATAAACAAGAAAAAACAACAGCGGATTTACTCGGAAATAAACAATGTAATTTGGAAAAGAAGCTAGCTTAGCTTGATGCTTAAACATTGTTGTAGTTCATTATGTGAATCTCCAATGAGTTTGTAATTTAAACGAAAAAAAGGTGCAAATTCCATTGAATAGTAGTGTCAATGTCTACAAAAAATGCTGAGGTTAAATTCAATGCCACTTATTAACGAAATAAAATAATTTTAAAGGAAGTACGAATTTATCGTGTACAAAAGCTAGAGAATGATGGCACTGTGTTAAAAAACGACTGCCTGAAAAAATTCCTTATATTCACGTAGCTAATCCTAAAACAAATAGCTGAATCCAAATTTAGTCAAGAATCGAGAGTTAAATAATTATTTATAATTATTTCATATCTTTGTAAAATTAAAATTATCTTTTTGTGAGTTATATTATAAGATTCAGAAAATCCAACAAATGTAAGAAAGTTTTTTTTTTTGAAGAGTTTAATTTACTAAGATAATAAAAGTTGCACATTCATTATACGAGTCAAAAAAACACCGAGTTTCGAGTCTCGAGTTTTTTTTATAACAGAAAAATTTTAAAATAGAAAAATATGATGAGCATTAACATTAAACAAAGAAACAATGTAATCCAAAAACTTTTTATTCAATCTAGGAACGATCAATATTAGAATGGAATTTTCAATATTTTTTAGGCAAAAAAACCCAAACTTTGACGAGCATAGTTCCACTAATTTTTTCGGCATGTTGAATTCTTAATTTTTTCCACACTTGATCCAAAGTCTTTGAACGAATTTAACCCGTCGTTCACACACTAATAAAATAAATTTCCCACTAGAAATACCATCCCCGTTTTAATGCTTACTAATTGTATTTTGTGTAAAAAACAATCAAAAGAATCAACACCAAACAAATTTAAACCAAGTTTCATGGATGAAGCGGCATCCCGTAAAACAAGATGAATATTTTCCTAAAATTTTAGAGAAAATTTACTCATTTCAATATAAAAATAACCTTCTCAATTTGCATTTTTCGAAAAAAAATTTCCAAAATTTTGCTATTCCTAGGGGTATAAAACTCGAAAAAACTCGAAAAATTTCCGAGTTCGAGTCTCGAGTTTCGAGCGGCAACCCTGGTACATATTCTATATCCCTCATCTATGGTCTATGCCCATCGCTCCCCTCATAGTTTTGCGAATGTTGCCTAGGGCAATTGATGGACACCAAACAATAAACTAAAATTGATCATTGATCACCAAACAACTTCTTCTACCAAGTAAATTTTGATTATGCGAGCCATTTGGGTAATTATTGAAAAATCAATGTAATACATATGTTTGTGGGTGGATAAAAATGCCCATCATTGCATCAGTTCTGATTTCTTCCAATTTTTGGCTTAGGCCAGGCCTGATGAGCACGTGTCGGGCCAGAGCAAATGGTCAAAACTTCGATCTGCTGGTTACCGAATGCAAGCCCGTGCCTGGCCGGTAAATGAAGGCACTTTTGACAAAAAAAAAGAAAGAAAAGAAGTGCGGTTACAAGTACTAGGTAGATCAAGCATCGTCTAACAGTTTTGCTTATTGCAAAAATATCAAATAAGCAATGCGTTAAAGGATTAACAACGCTGGGATTTACCTACTCCACAAATTCATTGTAGAATAATGTTGGCAAATATTTTTAAAAAATTTGAGCAAATTTGGCCGGAAGAATGAGCGCAGTAAAAAAGCATCCCGCTGTTCGTGGTGTGTGAACCGAACCGACTTGTGCTAGCCACGCGCTTTCCCAAGTACCAATTTAGCTACGGAATAACATAACACAACATTCTTTGCACACTTTTCTGCCAAATTCACACGACAGGCAAAAACAAATGCAAATTGAGGAGCCGAAACACATTTTGCAAATGATGAATTTTTTTGTTAAAATTTTATCTCTTCCAGTTCTAATTGCTGATGAGAAGCGTGTAAACATCAGATGCAAATCGCTGCGATAAATATTCACATGCATTAATTTGAAATGACAATGGTTATACAATAATAAAAAGTGCTAAAAAGGGTTAGTCACGCGCAGGGCTGGGACCGTAACTGCCCAACCCCCCGTAACCGTAACTGGACTCCCCGTAACCGTAATAAACCGTAACCGAAATTTTTTAGGAGTCTATTTTTTTTCAAAATTTTTGCCTTTTTGGGCATAATTTTCTAAATTTTCGTTTAAAAGTGTGTAAATTTGGCATTTTTGGTCAAAAATGCTCAATTTCTTTGAAAATTTTGGTAATTCGTTGGAATTTAGCTGGCTTGGTCACGTAACCCGTTCACGTGAAGCAACGCGTAAAATTACGTAAAAATTCCAAGTGATGCCCACCAGTTCCTAAAACCATTACAAACGTTTTCTACAGCCATTTCCAACCAAAAGAGCCTTCTTACATCAAAATTGGCAACTTTAAAAAAAAAGTTATGGCCAAAACAAAAATGCACTTATCCCTTTCTTTTGATCTTACAGTATTGTTTTGGCAAACTTTGCAAAAAACTTAACCAATTTTGACGAAGTCGATTGCAAATTGACTGTATAAAGAATTGGGGATGGTTCCGCATTAGTTGGGCGTCGCTGCAACTTTCTCACGTAATTTTACGTGATGCTTCATGTGAACGGGTTACGTGACCAAACCAGCTAAAAGCGAGTCCCCATTCTTTGAAACCTAAATTCTGCAAAAACCAGCCTCATAGGGCATGTTTCCAGCGAAAAATAAATTTTTCAAAAAACGGGCTTCCTAAACTGCATAATACCCACTAGAGACCGGACTGTTCTGGATTTCTGTTCTGGATTTTCCTGGATTTCTTGATCCAAATCCAGGCATTTTAGGGTAAACCTGGATTTCCTGGATTTCTGGATTTCCTGTTTTTTAGTCCAGAAAATCCAGATCCAGGTCAATCCCCCAAATCCAGGTCCAGATCCCGGATTATTTGACCTGGATTTTCTGGATTGGGAAAAAGAAGCTTTATTCGCATTTTTACACTTAAAATTGCAAAATTTTTCGAATTTTTCTTGAAATTTTTGGAAAAAATGGTGAAATTTCTGAAGGAAATCACACAGTTTTTGCTCAAAATTTCTAATTTTCTGCGCGTATCTGCTAATATTTTTCATTGTTAAATATATCAATTTAAATTGTTATCTATATTGTCGTCGGGAGCTGGTTTAGTATGGGGCCAGTGGGGTTATGATCCTGCACTCTGCACATTCGTGGTAGGAAGGTATGAAAAGTTGGAAAATTTGCCACTAAAAAAACTGATTAAAATCCAAAATTTTTGCCAAATTTCTTAAGGGCAAGAGGTGCAATTTTGCAAAAAACTATTTGCCATCCTCTTCTTTTCTCTCCTGCTCTAAATCTAAACTACCTTATTCTAATTAAGTACCAACAACCACTATATGGGAACAACTTTTGTTGAAAAGTTACAATACATCAGTGTAAAAGAGTTCAATTTCCCCAAAATTTATCGATTTTTTCTGATAATTAACAAATTTATAGTCTTGATAGCCTTAACAATGGTATAAGGCATTTTATTTATCTTGTTCTTTATTTGAAAAATATTTAGATAATAAATTTTATTAGAAAACTGTATTGTGTAAATGCTGCAGTGATTCAGAGACATATATTTGGAAACCATAATAATAAGACTAAAAATTTTTTATAATGTTTAACGTAAATAAAATTTCTATGATTTATAATAAAATTTCATTTATTAACATTAATATTTGAAAAATTACCATTGGACAATTCCAACCTTGACATTTTTCAAGAGTGCCCGGGCATTCTCAGGATTGCTCGAAACGGCCGGGCATTCTCAAGATTGCCCGGCCAAAACAGGCAATCATGAGATTCTCACGATTGTCCGGCCATTCTCATCAGGAATGCCCGATTGTCACGATTAGAGACCGGACCTGTTCTGTTAACAGACCTGTTTTTTTCTGTTTTTCTGTTTTCAGAAACAGGAAATTTTGACCGATTTCTGTTTTCCTGTTTTTTCTGTTTTTTGGAACAGAAAAAACAGAAACAGGTCAAATCCAAAATAGAAACAGAAAACAGAAACAGACAGAAAGTCTGGAGTCTGTTTTTTCTGTTCTTGGGCTTGAAATTTTTTGCAAAAATATCCATTTTTCCCTTTTTTGAGAAAGATTTTATTCGTATAAATGTTCAACAATTATAAATCAGTTAAAATGAATTTTTGGCAAAAATACACACCTAAAAATTGATTTTTTGGGCAAAAAGTAATACATAAAAACAGATCAGAAAACAGGCTTCCGCTAAACCTGTTTTTTCTGTTTTCCTGTTTTTTTTCTGTTTTTTGGAACAGAAAAAACAGAAACAGGTCGAGGTCAAAAACAGAAACAGGAAACAGAAACAGGATTTTTCAAAATTCCGATCTCTAGTCACGATTGTCCGTAACATAGTGTAGATAGCTTTAAATGAGTTATTTTCAAAAAACTTTTTTTTTATTTCAAATTAATTAATTCAAAAAATATTTTTATTAGTTTTTACCATTATTATAAATAATTTTTGAAATATTTATAAATTTATGTTATTATTACTCAATCTTATAAACGAGATTGTGAAATGGAGGACATAGAGCGAGATGAGGAGAGATGCGAGAACATACGAGAGAGTGCCTATTTTATAGTTTCTTTCTTGTCTTCATTACATTCTATTGATATTTTTGATTTTGTATTCTATTAAATTCCCCAAAACAGCTCCAACCCAAACGAATTGCATCCACAAAACGTCCGAATTATAGAATTCAAACAAACAAAAAAGCTTGACAAATGAATGCATCAGACTGCAAATAGTTTTCACGCTATTTTTTAATTTTTGAGCATCTGGTAAACCCATTAAGGTTTTACTATTAACTGTATGAGTTAAAAAATTAAATTAAAATTATAAAGCACGTATGGATGCACGAATTTGAAATGTTTCATCACGGTTGGTGGTTTCTCGCGGTTCGGGAGAATGAAAAAAGAAAGTTATATAGTTCAGTTCATTGCTCACGTTGTCTGTTATGATTTACAATTCAACAAATAATTGTATTCAGAAAACATACATAAGAGTGTAATTAATTCAGGAATCTAAAATTTTCCGCCACAGATGAAATTGCAAAATATAAAATATAAAAAGAAGATGGTACTTTAAAGCAATGACGACGCCACTAGCAAAAAATAAAAAGTTGACCGAGTAATATGATCATAGTAACAGAATTCTTAGTAAAGTAGAGCAATTTTGCTTTAAAAAACGGTATAAATACTTGTGAATACTGCCAGAGTCGGTTCTGGCTGTCAACAAAAGTGTTTTTGGAATAAAAATTAAATATAATTTTGAAATAAAATCGAATTAATAATTAAATAAAAAGTTCAAAATTGAATTTCTTGTAAAGATTTCACTTTATTCGGGAGCAGGTTCTGAAGCACACAAGTTATGTCTTCAGAGCTAAAATTTTTAGTCGAAAATAAAAACAAAAACCCCGACATTACGCTAAAAATGCCGGTACTTCGATAATGCTGTCGGCGCGGGACAGGTTTTGTTCAATCACAATGTTTAAACGTATTGAAAATTAATAATGACTAAAAACTAAAAGACGTAAGCTGAGGAAATAACACAATAAAATGTTAAGGAATGGTTAAATGTTGATCTGTCTATTATAGTTAGATATCTTCTTTTAGTGGCGTCGCCTTATAATATGAAACTTATTTTATTTTACTTGGTTCAACAAAGAAGCAAAATTTTTAATAGCACGATTAAAGGGAGCTAAATGCGTTGTTGCATCAATTTTGAAGGTCGCTGCTGATATTGAACTCATTTTATTACATAAAATGTGACGATAGTGGAACAATTATTTTAAACATATTAGAAAAGATTGATTTTTCGCCACGCTTTGCTTCAATCAAGCTCGTATTCTTCAGCATAGATGAAAAAAGCTTATAGCGGACAAGACTAAACGTAGTGTGTAACGAATAAAAATAGATAAACTCGTGAATACCTTGTGTATCTTATATGCCAAGTTGGCAACTCGTGCTTTTACATAGATGACGCCAATTGAATTGAAATCAATCAGCCCTGACATGTTTTTTACGGTCTTTACGGCTGGTTTTGCCTCTTCTTTAGGGGCGTGGAGGTTAATTCGAAACGGCAGATCATTTTAGAATAAAAATGGGTTTGATAATTAATCTAAAGCCGAAGCAAATGCGATAAACCTTTTGACCGATGCGCTTTTTTGCATCGGAAAATTGGTCCAATGACAATAGAATAGAAATCTCACACGATAAATGTTTTTCTTTTCATATAGGCAAAAACAACATATGCCATAAATATAAGCTTTTTGGTAAAGCTATTGAAGCTACCGATTGTGTACGTGATTTGGGAATTCTAATTGATCAAAAATCGCATTTAAACAACACTTAAGTAAAATTATCAGGCAAGCATACTTCAGAGCCCACCAATTACTTCGGATTTTAAAAACTAGGGATATGAGAACATTAGTCTTGGCATATAAATCGTATGCCAGGCCACAATTAGAATTCTCAACGGAGGTATGGAATCCGCATAAAAAAGAAGACATAGCAAAAATCGAAAGAGTCCAAAAATTCTTTACCCGGAAAATTGTCCAACGCTGTGGCCTTATTCCAAGGCCATATAAGGAAAGGCTTGAACTATTAGGTCTTGATGAACTACAAAGTAGAAGGAAAATAACTGACCTAACAATGGCTTATAAAATCTTTACAGAGCGGACCCATTTGGTGGCCGAAAATTATTTTGCATTCACTAAGAGGTCACATAGGCGCCCTTTGCTTCTTCAAACCAAACGGCATACCACCAAAACACAAAATAATTTCTTTAACAGAGTAGTCAAATCCTGGAATAAACTCCCAAAAAGTGCAATAGAAATAAATGGTTGCAAAAAATTCAGAGAATTTACCAAAAAACTCGAAATGAACACGTAATTGCCTTTGTGTTTGGTTCCTATTCCATTGAAACATCATGTATTTTCTTTTCATTATTGATTGTTGTATTGTGATTTGTGACCAAATTTCATTACCAATTGCACCACCAAGCACCAACCAATTGTGCATGTACGATTCTGTACGCGTACGATTGTTTGCGTGTACGGTTCAATTGTGTACGTGACCAATTGTATCTTGCTTTTTTTATTACATATATTCAACCGCCGTCAGTGTACTTTGTATGTACCTTGTGGTTTACTCGATAAATATGAAATATGAAATATATTTTAAATATGGTGACTACATATTGAATACATATTTTATAATATGGTACAATTATTTGCATTTCCCAAAATATGACCTTCTGAGGCAATTTTTACGCGAAAAAGTTTTTTTTTTTCCTTCAAAAAATCTAAATTCCTTCATATTCCTGCATTCTGGAAGTTCTGCGGTGCATCTAGACCCAACCGAGAAATTCTTTTTGTAAAAATTGGCATGCTTTTCTTAAAAAATAACCATTTTTATACAAATAGCAATTTCTGGAATTAGAGTCTGGCGGAACCGATAAGACGACCTCCAGAAAAATTTTGAGAAATTTGAGACCTTATTTCTTAGAAAAACTGATTATTTTTGGAAGGGAAAATCTGGGTTTTAAGCATCTAGCCAAATATTATGTTCTTTTTTGCGCACTTTTCTGAACTAAATTGAGGGACACAAATGGGGACGGAGAATTAGCACTATTGAGCGAAAATAATTGATTTCTTTTTTAAAATTGACCTTTTTTGCAAAATTTTTTTTATGGTTTTATGCTAATTTTGTCAAAAATTCCGATTCAGGATTTGATCGACTTGTGGACTCCTAATAAGACATATATGGATAGTTTTGGTAGATGTTAGATTTAGACTACAGAATTTGCACTACTTGCGGGTTCGTAAAAGATATATATGGAGTATTTACTATGTAGCAATTGCGGTTAAAATTCTCTTGCTATTGTAGCAATCATTTGCTCCGTATCCGCACCGGGTTCCACGGTACCGGTAATTTTCGCAAAAATCCGGTACCGGCACTGACAGAATCGGTACTCGGTACCGGTACCAAATTTTTAACCGGTATAGATATCACGGTACCGATCTTTGTTTTTATTGCATTTTTGATTAACATTTTATTGAAAATTTTTCTATTTTTTATGGGGTGTATTTTTAAAAATTTTGCTTTTTTACATTGCAATTTCAAGAAGATTTCAAGAAGACTCTTTAACAATTTTTGAAAAAATTTGAGCGATTTGGATAAAAATTCGTCAAATTTTTTGTTTTTTTTTGGGGAAAAAATAAGAAAATTTTTGAGAAATCCAATTCTTAGGAGTGCATTTTTGGTACCGGAGTTCAGGTTCTAAATAAACCGGTATCGGTATCTACTGGTTTGAAAAAATCGACACCGATAACGGTATCAGAAAAAACCGGTACGTACCGATTTGGTACCGCTATCGGTACCGTTGAACCCTAGTTGATAGTTTAATTAAATAATTATATGAGCAATGAGGCAAATTTAAGCCGAATGACATACAGTTTCAATCAAAATTTGGTAGGTTAAAAAAGGATAAAGTAAAATTATATAATATATTTATTAAAAAGAATATCTCCATAAAAGTAAAGTTTGATGACAAGTCACAACTTCAATTTTCATGATATTTTGGTTTTGTGAATTATTATTTGTTGGATAATATACATCAAAAATTTTTTTTTGATGAAAAAACATCTAGTACTCTGTACATATAAATAAATCTCTGAATTTTCGAAATGTATTTATCTGGAAATAATCCAGTATTCAAACAGTTTTGAAAAAACACTAAAAAATCATTTTTCAAATTCCTTTATTTTTTTTCTTTTTTATCTACCATAATCATAATCTCTGGGTCAGGATCAGAACAGATTCGAATTCAAGTCAACGAATGCCACAAATTTTGACCGATAAGATTTTGAGCGGGTGATATTCTTCTGACCGGGTGAGACATGCCGGGGCTAAATTAGCGTGAGATTATGACCGGATCTCGTAGTGACTAGTGATTAGTAGATGACGTGAAGTAAAAGAGGAGTGGAGCAAACAACGAGAGTAGGAAAATAGTTCACCAATAATTAATTGACTTTTAAATAAGCTACATAACATAATAAGCTTTTAGTTTAATTGAATAATTGCAAGAGGAAACTAGCCAAATTAAAGTCGTGGACGCAACGGTGTGGCCAAATTTTGTAAATTAAAATAAAGTTTCATTTCAAGTACAATTATATTTTATACCTACCATACTATTTGGTGATTTGTGATGCGACAACTTCTTGGAGGAGTTAAAGCCAGTTTTTTAGCCTAATTCCGAATCCAACAGGTAATTTTGTCTTCTAAATCCGAATCTGGCATCGGTTTGGCTTGAAACCCTACCATAAACTGGATATTTCCTTTTCTGTGAAAGCACCTTCCTTGCGCAGAAGACACTTACTCTGAATGCTCTCAGTACTTTCCTTAAAGGTTTGCTATTTTCTCTGAAGGCTTTCCAGCTTTCCTCACATTCATGGTATTTTCATTTTTTAAGGAAATGCTAGTCTAGGGATTATTTTTCAAAAATATTTTGAAGTTGACCTATTTGATTCTTTCAATTAATTCAAATTGTTTTCCCATTGGTCCTATCCACAATACGTCAGAAAAAACAATCACATAAAATAAATCATGTTTTTCTTGATCAGGCACCCGATCCTGAGTCAAACATGTTCATTCAGGATCGGGCGCACGATCCTGAGTCAAACATGTTCACTCAGGATCGGGCGCCCGATCCTGAGTCAAACGTGTTCACTCAGGATCGGGCGCCCGATCCTGAGTCAAATTCAGATCGGGCG